>VZTT01020016.1:0-16410 GCA_013400855.1 Buphagus erythrorhynchus | reverse complement strand
AATTATAATACATAACAGGCTTTAATGTGTCCAAGTGATTCACTGTGTTTACCAGAAACATGAATTCTACCAAGTAAGTGCACAGTGTGATAATTTTTTGGCATTGAAAAGGTGATTGAGCAGAGATGTCATCAAAATTTTATTTTTCCCTGCCATATTTTTGGATTAATGTATTTGAGTGAAAATCACTGCCCCAAACCAGGCCAGTCCTCACACTACAGGAGTGAGCAGGCACATTCCCAGCACCCAGCTCTCCCCACAGCTGACCCCACACAAGCCTCCAACCTTTTGTAGGAGGATTCCACATTTATGGAAGTGCTGTTACATAAGAAAGGCTCTTTTACTGACAGTTTGGAAGCAAAAATACAAATAGGCAATTTGAGTGACTCAGCTCCACTTCCAAGATGAAGCCCTGGACTGGAGCCACCCCTGTCAAGGACTAAAACCCACCAGCATCAGCTGAAAGACTTTAATGAAGGTTTCAGCAGGAGAAGAGCAGTGGGTGAGTGGCAACTGATTAATCTTCAGAGGAAGAAGGCTCCACAGTGACCTGCTGGCCCTGAAGCAGAAGGAATACTGAATGGCTTTGGAAGGGACCTTAAACAGCATCTTGTTCTACCCTCTGCCATGGGCAGGGACACCTTTCACTAAACCAACTTGCCCCAAGCCTCATCCAGCCAGGCCTTGGGCACTGCCAGGGATGGAGCAGTCACAGCTTCTCTGGGCAACCTGTTCCAGACCCTCACCACCTGCAGAGGGAAGAATTTTTCATAATATCCAATCTAAACCTACTCTCTGTCAGTGTGAATCCATTCCCCCTCGTCCTGTCGCTACATGACCCCGTAAAAGCCAGGACAGCCCATGAGTTTGGTCCATCCCAGCTATGGGGAAGCAAAGACAAATGGGTGGAACATGATCTTCCACATGGAATAGTTCTCCACCCATTTGCCATCTCTTGACTGCTGTCACAGACTGTGGATGGGCCACATTCTGAGGGGAGCCCAGGAATGGATGCTGCCCTGACCTAACAGGAGCAAGGCCCCCAGCAAGTTCCAATTAGCCAAAATTAGTCAGCTGTGGCCAGGGTTTGTCTTCCTTTAAGCACCAAATAGCATGAAAGCAATGGCCCTTTTCTCCACGGGACCCACTCAACCCTTTGTGGCCTTACCTCCCTTCCCCAGGGAGCCTCCTCCAGTTTTGTTTCTCTCCTTCCTGAACCATGCCAATCATTACAGTCTCTGAGCAGCCCCATTATCATCCTGGGCAATTCTTAACTCACTAGGCTTTAAAGTTGTTGGACTGCAGAAAAAAAAACCAAACCAATCAAATGCTTAAGCACAATAAAAGGATGTTAATGTTTTACCCCACCGACAATGACTGAGTCTGTAGGACAATTATTACGGATATTTCCATGGGTTTAATGTTACTTTTGTAACACTCCTGACATGAGGTCCTTTGCATGGAATCTAATTAAAAATAGAGGAGTTTAATCTGCAGCCCACCTCAGAGGCTGATTTGAATTCTCCCACTGTGAACTTTCAAACATGGAAGCATGCCTGTTTGCACGGATGGGATCCAATATCCTGCCTTTGCAATGGCCTTTTTACATTTTGGCAGGCTGCACACCCAGGATTGTGCCAGACTGCAGCATTAATAATTCACTACCTGATCTGATCTTTCAGCAGGAAACACAAGTAAAGATGACGTTAAGTGCTGCTTGGCTTCCCCTCCTCTGCCATTCTCCTGTTGTGTCTTCAGATTGTGCTTAATCTGATGGGAATTTAGTATTAAATTAACACAAAAAGTCACATTTTAGGAGGTCAAAACCATATCTACAGCTGAAGAGAGAAACTGGATTTCCTGCTGAGTTTACTTTCAACACCAACATTTTAATTTTTGTTTGCATCTCTGTATAAGAAATATATGAAATGTGTTTAGATTAGGATGCAGGAGAGGATAGCAGAAATTTTAGATTCCTAATGAGCAGTATATTAACACTTTTCTCCTGGCTGTGTGATAAAACAGGTTACCTGTGGAGATGAGAGGACATTTTCCTTCTAGAAGGGAAGAACTCAATTTTCTAGCAAGATTTGGAAGTTTTTTCTCAGCATTGCAACAGAAGAAAAACCACCTCTATGAGTAAACTCCAAAACATGTTTACGTGGTTGAAAGTGGTCTGAGGTATTTCTCCAGTGCCAGGTAACAGTCAGCCACACACACACCTGCACCTGCTCAGCCAGGGGGTTGTGGACCACGTACTCCCAAAAGCTTTCTTCAGTGACAAAGCTGCTGTCTCAGAGCCTGCAATACCCAAAGTGACCTAAAAGCTTTAGCAAGCTATACGTGTTCCCCTTCTCAGAGAGGGGATTTTGCTTTGAACAAAAAAAAACAAAACANAACCAAACAAAAAACCCCAAACACTAACCAAACAAAGAAATCCCCTAGAAAACTGAAGAAGATAACCTCAATTTTGACAAAAGAGTTTCATTCAGAGTGGTTTGTAGAATGTGTAGTTTTTCACGTATCCCTATGTGCTTTCTATTTGCTGCCTTAATTATTGCATCTCAAAAGACATTAGAAGGAAGGGAAAATGCTTTGCTTTCTTTTCCAAAATAGACAGTGTTACTATTTAGCATTCGTCCACTGTTCTGGTACTGTTATCGCATTAACACTTAGCGATCCCAAGCAAGGTCAATGCCTTTGTCTTGTCAGCCTTTGTACAGTCAAGAGACAGTCCTTACCCCAAAGACCTTAAAATATAAATAGATAAGACAGACAAAGGGAGAAAGAAAGGAAACATTTCTATCATCATCACAGATAGGAAACAGAGAGATAAAATGCTTTGCTGGAGGTCAGTGACACAGAGCTGGGGAAAAAACACACTCAAGTCTCTGTCAAGTGCCTTTAACCATAAAGCTGTCCAAAAAAAGCCTGTATTTCCTCCAGCGTTTCATTTAGGTCCCTGCAGAGATGCCCAGAAAAGGAGGCTGTAAGGAATCAGTGCAGACATTCAGAGAGGCTTAGTTTCCAGGAGGAACTTCTGAAAGGGATATGGCAGAAACAGCAGAAGTTTCACCAAAGCTAAGTCCAAAGGCAGAGACCGAAACTGGCAAGTCTGGACTCCACTACTAAGAACACACAAGTGGAGAAAAGCCAGCCTCAGAGTTGCTCCCCAGTGTCCATTTTAACAGAAAAAAATGGGAAGTGGTGGTCAAGAAGTCACTCTCCAAGAAATAAGAGCAAGAAAAATGTAGGGCAGGATGAGATGATGCAAAAGCTTAAATTGATCTGCCCTCGGTGTGCCAGTGATAGCACAAGGGTATGCCTTGTTTAGTTCCACATTCCTTATAAAGACTGATACATTAAAAAGATAGTGGAACCTACTCTGGGAAGAATTGGAAGAACTGAAGAACTAAGTTCATGGCTACCCTTTACACTGCTATACAAAGAGAAGAAAAAACAAAGGGGAAAAAACCCACCAGACTTTATGGCATAAGACATTCTGTAGAAGGATTTACACTCCAGCTCCATTCAGTGACTGATGTCTACTTTGCCATGTGAGATTTCCCATCCTTTATTCATTTTTTTCCTTGTGTCATAATGTCAGAGAAAGAGCTCCCCCTTTCTCCCTCACAAGCTTTATGTCCCTGTGCATCTGGGGGCAGCTGGCTCTGTGATTAACTGTGCACAGGGTGGTGGCTCATCCCTGGCTGTGACATGCCAAGCAGGTAATATTAGAAGCGTCTTATGTTGAAACAGAGTTTAAAAGTCTGTTTAGTTAACCTAGGTTAAGTTCTGCAGTTTCTCTCTGCTTTCTCTGCCTTCCTCCATACATAACTGGTCAAGGGAATTTGCATTTTTGTGGTATTTTTGAAAGCTTTGTCTTCACAGCGTTGTTGGTGTTAGACCACAGCAGGGACATCTATAGTGACACATAAACTAAGCAGCAGTGCAGGAAAAAACAAGTCACATCTCTTTCACCAAAATCTTTCAGTATGGGCTTTGTGCTCAGCCTTGTTGCAAGACTCTGTGCTGGCACTGGTAAAGGAGATTCATTTTCGCATTAGAGTGCAAGAGAACATCCTGGTCCACACAGCTGCAAGAAGACCTGGTCCCAGCTTGGCTCTGGATTTTTCCCCGGCCCATAACAAGCAGTGCTGGGTTTTGTCTCGGCCTGGATGAGTGAAGGAGTAAAGCCACATCTGTATCAGGCTGTACCTGTTGAACCATGGTTGTCTTGCTTGCTCTGTGGATGTAACTCTGCCAGTTTATACAGCCCCAGTGGGTTTGTGCTTGACTTTCCAGGGACACTGCAGAGCCACAGGCATCCTCTGCTTTCCAGACCCTTCCCAACAAGTATAGGACCTCACACAACCAAGTCTGGGAAATAAGAGGGTTTAGAGAAACAAGCACACCACCAAAATGAGGAGCACTGCCTGCCTCACATTGTGAAATATCAGTTTGTCCATTCCTAATGCAACTCTTGGAATATTTTCTTGTCTTTTTCTCTCCTTCTTCACATCTATTGCTTTCCCATCCACACTTCCCCCAAACAGTAATGTCTTTCAACCCCTCCTCTAATTTTCTCCCCAAACACATGGAGCCTGCTGAGCAGGGAGCAGAGGCCCTTCCTAATTGGAATGGTCATGAAGAGAGTTCATCTTGCAATAGCAGCACCCGCAGGGATGCCTCAGTGCCACATCCTGCCTGCAAACCCACACCTGTCCTTTGTCACAGCTGGGCTGCCCAGATCTGGAATCTAATCCCAGGAGGACTGGGAGGGAGGTTATTTTATCTGTTTTCTCTTCAGAGAAATGCAAACAGGATGGGCATTCATCGATCTTGAGAAAGAAACATTAGCCAAGTCAAACACATAGCGGGCTCGAAGAAACAGGATGTCCAGGACGTTATGCCTGGATACACCTTGGTACCTCCGCTTATAATAAGGACAGACTTGGAGAAGAAATAAAAAGATGTAAGCACAGGACGAAGAAAATTTTCAAGAATTATTGGCCAAGTCTATTCTAATTCAGTGCAGGCTCCACACAAGAGAAAGGGAACTTGGACTTACTGCTGGCAACTGTCACCATTAACCCTAGGAACTTACCACCAGTCCTGATGTCCACTCAACCTGAGTCCCACCTTCACCGTTAGTGCCTGGACCAACTCATCCATTCACCAGAACACCCTTGCAGGGCCCACTGCAAAAGTTTTCCTCTTATTTACTCTGTGGTAGTGCCCCTGGTAAGATGGAGACGTGACTGGAGGAAGAGCCCACACATATCCAGGTGCAGCCAGGCATGGATCAGGGGCAGGCAAGACAAAGACACCTTGGCAGGAGGTAGGAGCAGTGGAACAGTGACTTGTCCCACATCACATATGATTTTGTGATGGGAGGGATGTAAGCACTTGGCACAGGTTCCCCAGAGGAGCTGTGGCTGTTCCAGTCCTGGAAGTGTCCAAGGCCAGGTTGGACAGGGCTTGGAGAGCATGGTGTAGTGGAAAGTGTCCCTGCCCATGGCAGGGGTGGAATGAGATGCGCTTTAAGGTCCCTTCCAAGCCAGACCTTTCTATGATTCTATGAAAATTGGGCTGCCAAGAGACAAGCAAAGAGAGCTCCAATGAGCAAGGCTCTGGATTCAAGGTCATTCCAGCCCTCTGGCAGGAGATATGGCATTTTGAAATTTCTGTTGCTTCCCGGGTCTAATCGGCTCAGATGGCCCCAGAAGGAGCTGTGGTCCTTCCCCTTCAGTGAGGTTCTCTTGCCAGAGAACTGCAAAGAAGAGAAACATAATTAAAAAAACATTGGGGATGACTTAATGGAAATGGGTGATGGCTCCATTTGAGCTGAAAGGCAAAGTTTTGTTTGATCTCATTTACCGGTTAGTAAATTAACTAGTTCAGAGAACTGACTACTTCCAAAAGTTTATTTCCTTGCCAGTATTCTGGGGCTTGTATTACCTTCTGTAACAACAACACTGTAAAATTAGACCTGCATTAATGCCGAATTACAGAGATTTCACAAAAGAGAGCAAACAGACCTAATCTGACCATCCAGGCACTGATTAAAATGAGATCAGTGTCATAAAGGTTTGACACTTGCAGGTTTGCCATGAGAGACCTGCATTTGTGTACCAGTTTTCCTCATTAAGCCAAGCACCATAGACCTGCACCCCCAGTCAGACCCTTCCTGACACTCCAGCAAGTGGGAAGCAACACACATCCCATGGAGGTTTCCCTTGATCCTGTTTCTGGTTAAGGTCTTTTAGCAACTTCTTTTAATGCCAAAACACAATGTTCTTCAGCTTATAGGAGATATGCACATTTCTCGTGGGAAATGAGAATTTGTTTTAGAGTGCTTTTGCTGGAAGAACACATTCAGTAAGTGAGGGGGGATTCTCATTTCACATTTTTCCTGAAGAAGCAGTTCATATTTACTTTGGAAGTTTTCATTCTCCCAGTAAAATACAGTTTGTTTTTAAGTTGGAAGCTTTAGTTGTTTTGAAGTGGCATGTTGTTACCTCTGGGGTTTTAACAGTTTAATATTACTGTTTTGAAAAAACATTTGAGAGAAACTTACCTAAATGGGAGCTTTTATCACACAAGGCCATTAGTTTTGGAAAATTTTTGCCTAAGTAAAAATTGCTCTTAAATAACATTATGGTCCTGCTCAGAGTTAACCTCTCCCTGTTTATTTTATTTAGCTTCTGCAGGAAATTAGAGGCAATCCAAGCCTCAGATTTATTAATATAACTTTATTGAACATGCTACTAGATATCTATGATTGTCAGCTTTGACTGAGCAAAGATTTGAATGACAAACCTTTCAAATGGAAGAGTTTTCAAAAATCTCTGTCCAGGATCAGCACCTTGTAAATTTGCCTGTCACAATTGATTCTGTTTGTACTGTTCAAATTTATTCTGATATTCAAGTTTGTACTGAAAATGGAAAGTGTATTATTGAGAAATATTATTTTAAAATAATGGGAAAAAGTAAAGCAGGTTCACAGAGGCATTTCTGATTTTTAATTGAAATCAAACAAGCCAAATTTGGAGGTTTACAGAAAATAAAAAAATGTACATAGGAGATTCTCACCACAGATCACCTCATAGTGATTTTCTGTTCCCAACCAGCTCTAGAAGTCATTCAAACGTAGCAGTAAAAAGAAAAGCTGTTTTAACTGAGCACCCCTGCATCCCTGAGCATCTGAAGACCATTGATTCCCAGGCAGAGTGAGCAATCACAGGAGTCTGGCCTGGCTTAGCACAGTAGAGGGGGGAAAAGTCTTTCCTTTGGAACTTTTGTTTTCTCATGCCCAAAAAAAAGACCCAAAATCAATTTACTCATCTGAGAGCAGCCAACCTGACACTTTATTGAAATGCCACACTGGAGCCAGAGGGAAGGAGCCAGGAGCAATTCCTTCTTGTTTATTTTCCCCTGGTGTGCACAGTCACAGCCAGGCAGCACCACTCATCCCTCAGGCTCATGAGCTAGGCTTAGGGCACATGGGACGCTCTGAGATTTGATGCTTAGGAGGTCTCATGTTTTCTCCAGGTGGAAAAGCCCAGTTTATATTCCCAGGTAAAAGAAACCTCACCAGCCTGCTCAGCAAAGCCAGTTCATCTGACACTTTGTGACCCGCTCTGGAGAGCAGCTTGGTATCCAAATGCCCTGGAGATGTTTAATCAGAATGGGCTGTTTTCACCCAAACCCAGACTCATCATTAGAAGCCCTGGTATATCCCCAGGCTCTGTGGGGACTACAGAGCTGCTAATCAGATAAAACTCTGAACAGCATCTGCATTTTGAAGGGCTGCAAAGGCTTTAGTGAGGCTCAACATGGTGCCCAGTCCCCCTTGCCAACTCCACAGAACACAGCTGAGGGGCCTGAGAAATGGAGAAGGTCCATTGACTCCCACCCACATCCCAGCAGTGCAAAAAGCTGCTTCTGCACTGGTGAACACAGCCAGGCCAGAGCACACACCTTGAGAGCAGCACACCTGCACAAGGACATCCATGGTCCTCCCCCAGGCTGGCACCCACTGACACTCTGTAGAGATGGAGACAAACAATCCCCCTGCTGTAAGGAAAGGCAGAGAGAATTGGGACTGTTCAGGCTGGAAAAAGAAGACTTTGAGGTGACAAAGTTTCAGCCTCTTGGTACCTGAAGGGAGCTACAAGAATGATGGAGAGAGACTGCTTATGAGGGCTGGAGTAACAGGCCAAGGGGGAATGGATTCAAACTGCCTGAGGGCAGGGTTAGATGAGGTATTGGGAAGAAATTCTTCCCTGTGAGAGGAAGGTGCTGAGGCCCTGGCTCAGGCTGCCCAGAGGAGCTGTGGCTGCCCCTGGATCCCTGGAAATGTCCAGGGCCAGGTTGGACAGAGCTTGAAGCAACCAGGGATAGTGGAAGCTGTCCCTGCCCATGGGACCATCCTGAAACATCCATGAGGGAGATTTACCTCTACACAACCAATCTGCCCAACCAGCATCCTTCTGCTGGCACAACAAGCAGAGTTTTCTCCTTCCCAGCAGCTGCTGATCCCACCTGTCACTGGTGCTTGCATGGAAAATGAAATGCTTGCAAGAGGAGGGCTGGAGCTGGGCAGGGTCTGCTGCACGTTCCAGCTCAGTGGGGGGCTCTGCAGAGCTGGCAGTGGCTGTGAGGGTCCCGGGGAGCAGAGGGGGACAGCAGCCAGGGAGGGGCCTCAGAGCTGTGTCCCTGCTGGAGAGGGCAGCGGGAGGCAGGGAACCATATCCCTGTCTTCCTGGGCACAGCAGAGGGAACAAGTCTCCACATGGCATTTCTTACTCTCTAGTGAAGCATTTTCATCTGAGCTTCTTTTCTGATGTAGGACATCTCAGTGTCACAGAAAACATCTCTTTTTCCTCCCTGAAAATGGGCCTTAAAAGCTCTGCCAATTCACTTTCTTGTGCTTTGGTTTTGTCCCCTTTCTTTCCCCACTGGCCCTTTGTCCTGCCCTGCAGATAAGTGATCTGTTTTCACCCTCTATTCTCCTCATTTGCCTCTAAAAAAAGGGAGATGGAAAGCAAAAATCAGGAAAAAAATAAAATAAAATCTGAGAAAATATTTGGGCCAGTTTCTTTCTCTTGCAATTATTCTTGCTGAAAATATTCAAAGTTTATATCATTAATTTTTTCTCTTCCCAAATTAATCTTCAGCCTGCCTGACTTAAACTTGTCATAGATGTAAGGAAATAACTAAGGCCATGGTTAGTCCAAAAAACAAAAATGTTTTTCAATTTTTTAAAAATCTCCATAGAATATTCATTTTCAAAATCACAAATAAGGAGTGCTTTGCAATCTCTTCCCTCTGCTACATTTCTATTATTTTTTTATTAACTGTGTTTATTTTTCTGTTTGCTTGTATCAGGACTGTCTTTTTTTTGGTCTCTGGAAGGGGCAGAGTGAGTGTCAAACACACAAACTCCAGCCCACAGGCACCCTGCTGACTGCAGCCAGGATCCTATGCATAAGGAGAAACCTGGTCCTCAGGAGAGCTGTGAATATTTCCCTGAGCAACTCAACTCACCTGCTCCAAGCCAGAGGAGCTGTTGGATTTATCTTGTTTTATTCTGCTAGAAGACATACTCTAAGAGGTGGGGCGAGGAGGAGGCAGGAATGGGTGCTTTCATCCCAGGAAGAGGCTGGAGAGCTTCTGGGACACCCATGGAACACTGGCCCTCAAGTGCTGCCGGTGCTCTAATCCAGGGGTATTTGAAATTTCAATTATTTATGTGTTCATGCTGTGGGTTAATGCTGACTGACACTAAAACACTGCCTAGATTTAGCTTCATAAAATTTTTATCCCCACTATGAACTGCAAGTCTTTTTCCAATTTCATTTAAAGGAAACAGAGTATTGAAAAGCCTACTGAGGAATTCATGAGCAACTAGCTACAACCTCACTTTTCCTCCTAGCCAAATCCTGGGACTTCATTACCATGGCAACATATCATAATTTTAAGCCCCTTCCTGATTGCCACTCCAGAGAAACCAATACGTGTGCTTGCTTTCCTTGCAGCCTGCCATGCACTTTATGGTGGGTGTAAAGGTTCACAGCATTTGCTTCCCAGGGCTCATGATCCAGAAAAGGATGCTGTGTCCTTTTTTGGGGTTAAACACCCAGAGAGGATAGATAAAATTCAGCAAACCTGACTCAGGCAACTCAGGCAATGCCTGTGGTGTTCTGGTCTCTGGGTATCTCAAACAGTCAGACACAGCCCAGGGCAGTGGAAGCCCCTGGAAAGAACAAGCTTCCTATACATTTGAAGGAAGAGCAGCTTCCACCACAAAGAGAACTGGAAAAGGAATGAGATGTCTGTATGAGGACACAGGGTCTCCAGCTACCATCAGTCTGTAGTTCGAGGTTTCACTTATTTTGGAAATTATCACACTCCAAAGCACTTACAGAATTATAATCTCTCTGCTGAAATCTGAAACGGGGTGTGAAACACCAACATACTGATGATTATCTTAATTATTTATCTAGTTCACATAAAATCACTTGTTCGAGACTGAAAAGCCTCATTCAGACTCAGATCCCAACAGGGAACTCTGGCAGGGGGTCACAGGTATTTGGTGCTGCCCCATGCCTAGAACATTTGTGAGTGAGCCTGCAAGAATTCAGACAAGATGAGCCAGGGATGGAGACAGTTGCTTCATCACTTGGGCATGATCCATTAATACTCCATCAACCTATAGAGCTGATTTGCTGCAGCATCCCATCCCCTTCTCAATCCCCCTTTCCTGAGCTGAGCTCCAGGGTTCCCCTCTCAGTGCACTGCAGCAAGGATGGACACAGTGGGTTCATCACAGTGGGTGCCTCTGCAATAGGCATTCCTGTGGGAATTAGACCTCCCATTGCCAGGAAATTCTGGGGTTTATTCCCACAAGTCTCCTGAAAATTCCCAGAAGCAGCTCTGCGCACCAGTAATTCACCCATGATGGAGCAACCAGAAGCACAGAACCCATGGGTAAGATTTTTCTAGTGCCCATCACACAGAGATACAGGTACAAAGGATCTTCTGGAGCTTGGACCTGCCCTCTAAACTCACTTGAACTACATTATACATATGTATTTATCATGTGTATGCATATATATAGTATTTATTATACATGTATTTATAATGCTCAATTTTGTTTTTGCAGACATCTGGAGAGTCATAAATCATTTAAGCATAGAAAAGGCATGGGAGACTCACCTTTCTTTAAGGGCGGGAATGAAGAAAAGAGCAGGTTGAAATAGTGGGATATATGTAGCTACAAGCCAGCCTTCTCCCTCACTTCTAAAAATCCAGCCTTTCTTCTTGCTGGAGGGTTAAAATTTCTGAACAGAAACCACAGTGTTTTCCTTCTTTTTTTCTGAGCTTTTTTATTTAGTTACTCTTTCATTATTGTTTTTCTTCATCTAGAAAGTGATCTAAGTAATTATAATCATAAAATGGATGTGAGGAAAATGGGTACTGTGGGGTTTATAAAACACAAATTTCCTTTTCTGGGAAATTTGGTCTGTCCCGCACTTAAGCCTTACAAACTCTGCCCAGTATCCTAAGGTGGCACGAACCCCACAAGGCCTGTAAGGCCTGAAGAGGAAATCACTCCAATATCCAGCTCTCCTCAGCAAATGCAGGATTGCTAACACAGCACTGAGCACTACTGGGGGGTGGTGCCCTCACTGCAGTGGGCAAGGATCCTCATTGAGCTGAAACTAATAAATGTCTTATAAATGAGTTTGGCAGCACTGGACATGCACAGAAACATCTTTGGTGGGGGTGAATCATGCAGCTGAGCTGGACTTGCTCAAACCTCACTGATCACCACCAGGCTGAGTATCCAACCTGCATTAGGTAACACACACCCAGCAGGAATCAGCTCCTCAGCCAGCAAAGGCCCACATTTGGTTTAGGCTTTTAAACTTTTTTTAAACTGTTTTCTGAAAATAACCCAAGAAAAACCTTCCTTGATGTTCACTAAGCTGTTACTGGAAAAATATCACTGATGTGAAAACAAGGAATCTTTCTTAAAAGGTGAATATATCCAAAGTGCTGCAGCCTTTTCATTTTTGCTATTCCTTTATTTATTTTTAAACTGATAACTACTCTCTGCATTTTAATTTATGCAGAAAGGGGGAATTCCACTGTTATTTAGGAATGGAAAACAGCTCTCAGCCTGAGAAGTCATGTAACCTCCATTAAAAACTAACTTTTATGTCCAAATTACTAGAAAATCCTCAGAGTGTGTCAGATCTGAATGCTGTGTCCCCTGGCTCCAGGGAAGCTTTTCACCCCCTGTGTAGTGGCAGGTAAGAAGCTCAATCCCAGCCTTATGTCAAAACATGACATTGCTTCTTCCACAGTGTGTTTGTCACCTCAGCACTGTGGTACAGAGTTCATGGGAGATGTCAGCGTTACCAAATCAGGTATCCCAGGTCCTTTGGTGTCTGAAATGAGCTGTAGTACATCCCAAATAATTCACTTAAGGGTTTTTCAGGAGTATGGACCAAAATCTTCTCTACAGAACCTTCCAGAGCTGCTATTCTGCCCAGAAAACTAATGAGGATTTTTTCAGAAGACTTTGCTTCATAGCTGTTTCCTGTCTACCAGAGGGTTGGAGCGGCTCTGCTGTGAGAAAAGGCTGAGAGGATTGGGATTGTTCAGCCTGGAAAAGAGAAGGCTTTGGGGTAACCTCATTGTGGCCTTCCAGCACTTGAAGGGAACCAGCAGGAAAGATGAAGAGAGACTTTTTATAAGGGCCTGGAGTGCCAGGTCAAGGGGGAATGGCTTCACACTGACAGAGAGTAGGTTTAGATGGAGTATTGGGAAGACATTTTTCCCTGTGAGGGTGGGCAGGCCCTGGCACAGGGTGCCCAGAGCAGCTGTGGCTGCCCCTGGATCCCTGGCAGTGCCCAAGGCCAGGTTGGACATTGGGGCTTGGAGCAGCCTGAGACAGTGGAAGGTGTCCCTGCCCATGGCAGGGGTGGCAGTGGATGAACTTTAAGGTGCTTTTCAACCCAAACCCTTCTGGGAATCTGTGATTCACTGATGCTCAGGACATGGAGATACAACCCTGATCTGTCACACAGTCTCCCTGCAGTCAGAGTAGAGAAACAGCCAGTGCCAGAGGATGGTACAGCTCACACTAAAGTAGAGGCTCAAGGTAGAGAAATTTTCCTCTTCCTAATATACAGAAAGCGGTGATTCAGAATGTTAGTCTACAAAAAACTTCCACCTGCAGCAGCAGGTGAGACAAGTACCGCCTTGACCTCATTCTATCTGAGTTCATCTGCTGGGAACACTCTGCAGGGTTTCCAGTATGAGTTTGCCTCTGTCCTGGCTCTAGGGGTGAGGATCAGCATAGTCAGATGTAGGACAAGCAGCCTCCTCACAGGTGACAGCAGGACCCTCTCAGGAAAGTATGGAGCTCAGGAAAGTGTGGAGTTCCAGGAAGAACACAAGACACAGAGAAGTGCCTGAGCTGATGACAGCATGCCTGATCTCCACAGCAGGTTGATTGATCTTTGCTAAAGGCATCAATTTTCTGATTTTCTCCTCAGGTTTTCTTCCCAAATCTATAGCCAAGTGCAGAGCATACAGTTGTTCAGACCTTGGTGAAACTCTGGGAAGGCAGAGGTAGTACCAACAGCACTGTCAAACAACATATTAAAAACAATTTTTACACTAAGTACAATTGTTTTTATGTGCTGATTTTTTGGCAACGTGAAGCAGCAAAGTCAGTCAGACCTTTCATTTCTCTAACCAGCTTTAAGGGATTTATAATATTATACTAATTTATAGGAGAACAGAAGGAAATTGTTTGTCTTAATACAAACCTGTAATTTATTGTGCATTAAGAGCACAATCACCTAATGCAGGATATTTTATCCCAGTTTTAGGGAGGTGGGAGTGGAAATCAACAGTTCTGTCCCACCAAATGACATAAACCCACTCTGATCTCAGAAGTCACCTCTCGAATACTAAAGAGCTGGAACATAAAGGCTTTTAAAGAATATAGTTTCCAATTAGGTCATTGGTTTCAAACAGAGGGTGTACTAAATTAGTAACATTTGGTGGCAAATTTCTTTGAAGTTCTCATTAATCTTGGTCTTGGATTTGAACTTTTCTTGGCAATGTTCCTTATAGAATTTGGATCCCAGTTATGTCAAAACAACTGATTAGCCCGACAGTCTGAAGGCAGGGGGGATTAGGTAGGGCGGGTGTTAGATTTCATGAAAGGCCTATTTACCTACTCATTTAGCATGACCAAATGGGAGGGCAGCCAGCAGGGGAGACGTGTTGGAAAGATTCCAGCACTCCTGTCTAATTAGGGATCTCCAGAGCAAAGGGTAGCAATGGATTTGTGAGAGCAGCCACTGTTCATATGCAGCTGCCCACTGGATCTGGGCAAGGGCTGAGGGCTTCCCTTGACCTATGGTGGCTCTTCTGCATAATTGACTGCCCACTGCCTCCGCTCTTGGGAAACTAGTGGGAAGAAAGAAATACTCTGGGGGGACATCTTTAAGTGTGTCCTTTCTTCTTCATGAATGGCCTAAAGCAAACTTGCCCCCAAAATCAATTGAAATCTTTTCATCTATTCTAACACATTCAACACCAGGCTTCTGAATAGCTCAGAATCACCAAAACCAAGAACTCTTAAGAAACTCAATGGGAAGTTCTCATGTAGCCTCTATCTAAGGAGCAATAAGTTTACTTAATTACTTAATGAACCATAACCCAGAGGAGAAAACACACGGTGAGTCACAGCTGTGGTGTAGCTTGAGAAGTTCTCAATAGGATCTGCTACAACAAATCAAACACGGGTGCACTCATGTCCACCATGCACATCTCCTTCCTGAGGCTCCAATTAGCCAAACAACAAAGGCAGACACCAGGAGACCTTTCCTGGAAATCACAACCCAGTAGCAGAGACCTGATAAAGAGAAGACTCAAAATTGCATGAGAAAAAAGTGCTCTGTCTTACTGAAGCATGAAATGAGTGAGAGACAGGCTACTGGCATCCCTGGAGACATCTAATCCCAAGCTAAGACAGAGATCTAGCCCTGGAGGGTGCAAGGCCAGCATTACTTACAGGTCAGCTGGATGCACCCAGGCTTGGCACAGCTTCAAGCCTCTTGTCACCTCCTGCAGCTACTGCTCACTTTGAGGGTACCAGGATGAGCAGGAACAGCATTTCTGGATGGTAAAGCTGCAAGAGGCAGGAGCCAGCCTTCCCAGGGCTTGGGGGCTCCCTGGGAGTAGTTCTGCTCCTGCTGGGATACTGCCCTGGAGAGGAAGAAGCTCATGAGGAAACTGCAGCTGGTGCAGCAGCAGCAACGCCTGGTAGGGAGGAATGAAGACACCAGTATAGTGCTCAGTCACAATAACATGGCATAAAAGATTCTGCTTTGGGATTCTGCTTTGAGGAAATTATTGGTTCAGATCTTGTTTTATGTAAAACTCCTGCTTCCATCTGTAGACGATCTATCTTAAACATTTCAGCAGTGAACAGAAAGTCTTCTCTTGTGACAAAATGCAGTGAATATCTGGCCACAGCTTTTGTTCTCACCATCTCTGACATCCAGTTTTCAGCACAGATCCAGCCTCACTGGCTTTAACAGGAACTCAACATCAATAATGACTTTACATATGCAGAGGTGTTTGCAGGATCGTGGCCACAACATTCATATAAGAACTAACTTTAATAAGTCTAATTAGGGTCATTCTGCAATAGTGTGAAAAGTAGCACTGATACTTATTGGCTGGGCAGGGAGAAATCACAAGTACTTTCCCACAAGTTGGTGACCTCAGGGTAGGACTTCAGAAATCTCTCCTATAAAACTGGAGCCACAGAAAACCAAGTTGGCTGCATTTAGAGGAGCCATGGAAATAATTTATTTTTTTCCAGCAGAACTTTTTGGCTCTGAACCATTTCTTCCACATTTTGGGGCTCAGTAATGTCCCTCACATCATAATGTCAAATCATGGAAGAAAATAACCAAGAGGAGGAGAAAAAGTGTGTAAGAGCTACTTTTGAAGGATTAAATTCTAAAGACGGGAAGATTTTTAGGGTGTTCAATAAAAGTTGCACAGGTAAAATAAGAAGTGTCTTGTGGCACTTGTTGTCTTGCCTTCTTCAGAAATATGAGCTGCAGCTGGAGGATGGGTGGCACAAATCCAGTTCATTCACCTTCTGGCTTTGGGACCATGTTTTGCCACCATTAATGAAAGCTTTCTCAGCCGAGCACAGCCATTTTCTCTAATTTTTTTCTCATTCCTCTTGCACAGTGGACCTGCCACACAATCCCAGAAAAAACTGAGTTTGAAGGGACATGCAAGAGCACCTTGTTCCATCTCCCTGCCCTGGGTGGGCATGCCTCCTACTAGACCAGGTTG
>VZTT01020014.1:146645-182486 GCA_013400855.1 Buphagus erythrorhynchus | reverse complement strand
CAAAAGTGTTGTTTGGGATAAGGACTGCTAAGGGTACAGCTGTTTACTTTCTGCAGATTATGAAACAGCTACTGCTACTTTTTTGCCAACATGATTGTAAAGAGTTGGAAATAATTGTAGACACAGAGGATACCAGTTAGTTGGATGAGAGAGGGGAAGCTCACAGGCTCTCAGGCAATCATGAATTTTTCCACGCTTAGATTAGAGAATGTACCATAAATGGGTTTAACCCCCCTGCTCTCATAATCAGTTCTTACATAATCTTTCTACACTGCACAAAACCTTCAGCACTCTGCAGTCCCACTCTGTTAGTCCAGGATACTCTGTTCAGCCATACCTCACACATTGCCTGTTTTTCATTCAAAAAACAGCCTTACAATCTCTTATTAAGATCCACTGTATTCTCCATGTAGCACTGCCTTCCTGAGATTATTACTTTTAGCCACTGTTTTTATCTTCTTTTTCAGACTGAAGAAAAGGACCTAACAGCTTAGTGTATATGCTTGTTTTCACTCAGGTTAAATTGTATTTCCTTGTTTTTTAACTTCTTCCTTTAGTAAATCCTATTGCCTCTCTTACTTACCCTTTTTTCTTTTTGGAGTGTCTTGCTTTTACTCCTGTATTAAATGGCTTAAAATACTGTCTTACAAACCTTATCTTGCAGCATATTTCAATCTTCACAGCTACAAAACCAATAGAGCCATATTTTATTGAACTTTATTTAAAAAATAGAACTACGTACTCGTTGCAGTCCTGGTGTGAGGAAAAGTCCTGCCTCAAACCCTGCAGCACCTCTGCACAGAGTTGGCCAGCCTGGTTACAGTGTTTGCATTCTGGGGAGCAAGAGCACTACTGTAGGAGTTCAGTATGCCTTGGATAAAATAAGTTGTCCTCCTTTGAGAGCTCTTGACCTCTATAAAGCATTTCTTTTGTCTGAACAAGAGCAGGACAGCACTAGGTAGTCTTGCACAGCTTTTTTTTCACACTGAGCTTTGAAATTTTTATTTGCTTTTTTTCATTAAAATTTGACCACATTTTCTTCCTTTTTAACTTTTTCCTGTAGTAAATGCTTTTGTATCTACCTCTTTTCCTGTTTTGGGGTATTTGTAGCAGGATCATCTTTCCTCATGGTGATTAAGAGTGTGAGGATTCTGTGTGCTGTGTTGACATGGTTTAGTGGTGGACTTGGCAGTGGTGGGCTTATGGTTGGACTCAATGATCTTGAGGGTGGTCTTTTCCAACCTAAATGGTTCTGTGTTTCTGTGCTGACTCTTTGAATAAGTTTGATTACACAAAAGCAGTGGCAGTCTTTGCATATCAAGAGAATTGCTGCCTGCAGGCAATGCCTTTATAATGGCTCTCTGCTGCAGTGGAATCCTATGATACTTGAAAAATACCTGCAAAAGAGCAAAGAGCTGAATCATCAACAAAGCTGATAAAATAGGTGGTAACTAATTGCATCTGGTATGAATATTTTGTCTAACTTATTGCTTTTACTACTACTTTTTATGTATTGGATACTGGTTTTGGACTGATTTTATAATTTCAAATCTATTTTTACATATTTTTAAAGATTCAAAATAAAAGTTTTAAGAGGAGAATATTTATTTCTGTATCTTACTTGATGCCTGGTTTTCTTCCTGAGCATGGTGGAGTGGTTTAAGAAGTGATTAACTGAAACTATCTTTAAATGTTATGTTAAAATTTCTGGAGAAGTTTGGTGAGTCTTTGCTTCAGAATTTCTTTGTTCACACAGAAAAGGTGAAGTTTCAGGTTATTAGGGTGTAAAGATTTGTGGAGTATAGAAATATAGATATATTCAATATAGAAACCTATGTCAAATGCAAAACTACCACTGTTAGCAACTTGTCTGTAGATGTGTGTCTGTGATCATGTGTCTGTGATAGTGTACCGGGGTTGTCCAAATGGAAATTTGCATGTATGTGTTACATGTGTGTATTTACATTTAGGCACTGTGGGCATAGTCATATAAACTGTGTCCTGTTATGAAACTTCTATGAAAACATTCAAGATGTCCTTCTGAATAAGGAGGTGATGTAATGTACCTGGCAAACCTCGTAAGAACTTGCTATCTTGCTGTTTCAGTTTCCTCAAATCAACAAACCTGTAACATCTGTGTAATGCTCAGTGTTCCCCAGGGGATTAGGGTTATTTCATGGGGAAGTGAATCCCATTCAAGATACTTGAAATTACTGAGAGCTTTGGGTTAGTAAAGTGGTTATTCCTGTGGACCTCTTAGCAGGGTGAGGGTGTGGATTCCTGGGTAGAAAAGTTGATTGTTTACTTCTATGAATGCTGAGGGAATTTAGTCATCTTGAGAGAATTTTCTTGCAACTAGTTTTAATCATGGTTGTTCTTCATCCTTTTCTTGTGCAATAAAACTCTGAATCTGTCTGTGTGAAACTCAGCTGCTAAAAGTTCCTTACTGAGCTCACTACTGTCTTACTTTGTTTTGTGGGAAATTTTGGTTCTTTGGGCACTGTTATTTGCCCTTACAGAGGTTTCTGTCTAAACAGTTCAAATACCACCAGAATAAAAATAACTGTATTGCAAAAATAGACCTGTTGAAAATGTTATTGAAAATTCATGTAAATGTATGTGCGCCATGAATAGTTATTTAATTTGCTGTGCAGTTTGGCATTTTGGATAGCAACATGGCATTTGGCTTTGAACTTCTGAGTACATTTGGTATGGAAATAAGTAAATTAGCTTTTTGCTTCAGGCCAGAGATAGTCAAACTCCTTGTGGAGCAACATTTTGCTATTGTCTAGTATTTTGTGGATTGGAGGACTTACAAAATCCAATTACAAAATGCTATTGCTTTTATTTCTAGTTATTCTACAGCAGTATAAGGGCAGATCAAAGGTTGCCTTGTGCTATTGGGAAAAGGCTGGTCTTGTCTTGGAGCCTGAAAAACTATGTACTTTCCTTATGTCAGTATATTCAGACTTTTGGCAGGTGATTTCCAATACTGGCATACTAGCTTGTTCAGTTCTAGAATTTTAGAAGACTGATTTTGCTTTCTTGGGAATATGAGGCAAAAATAATTTGAGCATTTAAGGTATTCAGTTTACCATTTTATTTCTGTTTATAACAGTTTATAATAGACATAGTTACTAGAAACTGTAAGGTGATAAAATAATTATGTATTATATTTTGCCTAAAAGCATACAGTGGAATTAACATGTCTGGTTTTTAGCTCATTCTGGAAAAGTATTGAAGGGGGATGCAAAAACTGGTGTTGAGGGAAGCACATCACATTCCCACTGTGGGCTTGCAAAATAGCTGGCCTGTCAATTACCATTATGCTAGCAGAAAGAACCTTTTAAATGCAGTTGCTTTTCTTTATTGCTTTTGTAGAAGGATTCAAATATCAACTTTTTTTTTTTCCTGTGCCTAAATATGTCTCAATGTGTTTCTAAGTTGCTTCCCCTAGGAAAAGCAAACAGTCTAAGGGTGTTTAGTCTGGGTGGAGGCTCAGCAGGTTCCTCAGCGCTCTCTACAGGTTCCTGAAAGGAGTTTGTAGTGAGTGCAGGTTGGTCTCTCCTGCTGTGGCTACAGTGACAGGACCCCAAGAAATGGGTTTAAGATGAAACTTAAGAGGGGAGATTCAGATTAGATACTAGAAAATTTTTTTCACTGTTCAGGTGGTCAGGCTGGAATAGGTTGCTCAGGGAGATGATGGGGTCACCATTCCTGGAGGTGTTTCAGAGGCATCTGTGTCTTGCACTGGGTAATATGATTTAGGGGTTACAGTGGCAGTGCTGGGTGATGGTTGGACTGGATGATCTTGAAGGTCCCTTCCAACCATGATGATTCTATGATCATCTATGTCCTGGTTTTCCTTTATCTTAAGGAACTGCATTTAATAGACTCTTTTGTATTCACAGAACTGTGCTAAAGAATAATGACTTGAGATCAAGACAAGAATTAACTACTCACCTCACCAATCAGTGGCCTTCCCCAGGAGCTCTGGATGTCAATGCTGTTGCCTTGGACACTCTACTCTATAGAAAGCACAATCAACAATGGGATGAGTAAGTTTCATATTTATTTTGATTCCCCCTTAGAGGTACAGGGAAACTGAAAATTTTGTATTTCCCTCAGCATACTTTGGAACATATCCTATTGGAGTAACTTGTTACAATGTACAAAGATCACTGGTAACTACAATCAGTTTCTCTTGCTTTCCATAAAAATTTTCTTCCTTTGGATCAATTTTCTTAAAAAGGGCAGAAAAATAAATCATTGCTTTAGGAAAGAACTAGCTTAGGAAATAAACAAAAATAGTGTTTAAGAGTAGAAAGATTAACTGCATAGGTTAGTTTCAGAAAACTTTTTTTCAGAAAAGTTTCAGAAAACTTTTTAAGGAGAGTTGAAGATACCTAGTTAGATCTTTAAATGTGTTCCTATCAAATATTACTTGCTTTGCAGGAAAAGTTTTCAAAGTCTGGACCAACTTTCAGCAGAAGTTAGTCTTTCTCAATCCTCTCTGGATCCAGGTCACTCACAGGATGGGAAGCAAGATGGAATTAACTTGTTAAATGAAGGTACAGAGCCAGTCTGATGTCTTCCTTTAATTTTGTTCTTCATACCTCTGAACTTCAGTCCCTGTGAAACAAATTGCCAGTGTGAAGAAAATACACATTGAAAAACATATTTGTTATGCTAAGTGTTTAAGTTTCCCTAAGGACTCTGCTTCAAATAAGTTTGGATTTATGAAGATACTCACCCTACTCCTCTGTATTTAAAGCTAAGCTTCAAATACGTTGTACATCTCTTCCTTCTCCATCACAGTCAGCTTCACTACAAGGAGGATCTGCTGACATCTTTCTGCTATCACAAGCTCCTTATGTTTCCTTTTTTTGGTTTTAAAATAATGATTAAATGCACTGGATTTGCAACTGCCACTGTCATTCTTACATCTTGCATTTAACATTTATCTGGAGATGCAGTCTGACAGTGTTTCCATTAAAACAGAGAGAGGAACATGATATGAACTGTCTATATAAATGTAATATATGCACACACCCCCTTTCAAAGCTGGATGCTTCTCAAAGCTTAGCCGCTCCATCTTGTGGGCAATTCTGAAAATGCAGGAAAATGTTGGAAGATTTGTGAAATAGTAATATTTTGGGTATAGAATATAAATTGTTATAAAAGAATACTTTTTGTATCTCATCAATTCTAAGCTTTAAACAGATTTGCCAATACAAAACCTTAGTGTTACATAACTGCTAAAATTTCTTTTTAAAAATAACAAGGATAAAAAATTTTGAAGTTTTGGGGGTTTTTTTAACTGCAAGCAGTATTAAAATCTAATTTAATTCAAGACTGATTTCAGCCCAGCTGGTAAAGCATGGGTAGGGATCTCTGTACCACCTGGATAGGGAAGGTGTGGTGCAAGTTATCTTCCCAACTGCATTTATGAAACATGCCTGTGCTGAAGCATACTATGGAATTCACAGTAGTGTAGGTTAAACAGCTTTTTCTGGTCTTTCAATTTTTTATGGTCAACTAATCTTGTGCTGCAAAAATTATTAGCTTAGTTCTTATTTTTCATAACAGGAAAGGAAGATACCCCATCATTGCTTGGTCTTTGTGGCTCTCTTACATCAGTAGCAAGCTACAAGTCTCTCACAAGCCTGAAATCAAGTGAATACCTTGCAAGTCCCACAACAGAGATGACAAGTCCAGGCTTAACACCGTCTTGAGATGCACACAAGAAGGAAGAGCTTTCTGTTGTATGCATTTGGTTTATGTACCATAAGATGACTTGAAGACTGCTAGTTCTGAGTTTAAAAAAAGCTGCTTTATTTTTTCTTGTCATGGATACCTTTATAATTCACAAATTTGCTTTTTCTTTCCCCCAGAGGACTTTTCAGATATTCTATTTTAGTCTAGAATTATTTAAATCTCTTTGTCAGGTACAGAATGTATAATCTGATGTCTACGACTGATTTTTAAAATGAAACAGTTGGAAATCAGACCATACTTAAATGCCATCAGCTTTGTTTCTCCTTGCACTAGCCTGGACCACCTCTAGCCATGTACTCTGCAGTGCTTTAAATATTTATCAGCGCCTGCAGAACAGACAGGGAATCCTGAACACCAGTCTTTATAGGCAAATAAATACCTAATAATCCAGCTTTTCATCTGTGTATGTTGTGTAGGACCCCAGATAGCATATTTAACCTATCAACAGCTTTTCTCAAGTTGACTCAGTGTTAGGTTTTGCATTCCTGTTAATATCATGGCACTTAGGAGATGTCCCAGACACACTGAAACACAAACTCTTGAAATTGCATGTGAATAACAAATGTAACTTGATCACATAAATCAAGCATACATAGTGATTTCTAAATGGTGAGCAAAATCACAAAATGCTTTTAAGTGGCCTGGGTTACAGATAATCTAACGTTATACAAAAGGTTCTTGCTGAAAAGATGGGGACTATGGATGATGGGGGTAAGCATCTTGTGAAGTTTGGATTCTGTGTTTATTGGCAAGGTCCCAAGGAGAGTGAAAAAGGGGAAACAATGTAATGACTGTATTTGTGCGTTAAAAGACTTTTCTCATCC
This sequence comes from Buphagus erythrorhynchus, assembly GCA_013400855.1. Classification (NCBI taxonomy): domain Eukaryota; kingdom Metazoa; phylum Chordata; class Aves; order Passeriformes; family Sturnidae; genus Buphagus; species Buphagus erythrorhynchus. The sequence continues at coordinate 175,884 of VZTT01020014.1, read as the reverse complement.
CTGTAGTAGTCAGTATTTTTCTTGCTTAGGTAATACAGCAGAACTCCTGTAAGTCAGTTTTCTCAAATTACTTGCCATTGATTTAAATTACTGATAGGAGAAAAAAAAAGAGACATTTTTTAAATCTAACTAACTTTCCAGATTACCCTACAGTTTCAAAGTTTGCAAAATAATTTTTGAATTGCAAACTATGTTCTTAATTCTTTGTAAGATACAATGGAGCCTTTATCTATGAATTTTGCTAATCAAGGTAATGCTTATCAGTATGATTAGTAAATTTTTAAACAAAAGTGAAATGCATGTAAGTATGTTGTATTTATAAGTGCTAGGGAAAATGCTTTTTTGTGCCAAAGAAGTTTCATACATTGTTTACATGAGTAGCTGCAATATAAGACAGATTTTTAATTATTGCTTACTCCTAGGTGTTTACAGTATGTCACTACACTCTGTACAGGTTTAGTTGATTTGCCTCTTGTGATGATACCTTGGCACTACTACTTTAAACTGGTCATCATAGGGAGGACTTGAAAGAAAGACAACTCATTCTTACCTTAACTGAAATATTTAGTCTTTTTAAGTATGAGGATACGCATTTCTGGAACTCAAGGCACTGTTGGGTTTAGCTAGAGGGTAAGAATCCAGCTCCTCAACTCTCTAGTTGAGGAGGTCACTACATCCATGGCAGGGTACACAACCACTGATGCTATTTTAATGCAGAATTTTAAAGCAGTTTAACAAAACCACCAGGTCTTTCAAGCCCTCATGTATCCACACAGGTAATTTCTCTGTAAAAAACTCTGACCATTAAATCCTTTCATACACTTTCAGAATGTCCATTACTTCATGGAACTCTTTTTTGTTATCACATTAAGCACCTGTTTCTTGAGTAACATTATTAAATATAAATTTGTAAACTAGACATTCATTTTTACTACAAATAAAATGAGGGAATCCAGATTCCACAAGTTAACGTTCTGCATCAATGTACAGTGATTAAATTGGTCTTGTTTGCTGTTAAACACTTCTCACACCACATCAGTCTTTTGGAGGGAGCAGTAATCATGATCTTCAGTCATGTTCACTGATTGCTCTTTTCTTAGAGCTACATGTGTCGTTTAGCTGAAGTCTTTTATGTAGTCTGACGTGTTTCTGGGTGTCATTTTGTGCATGGGCAATCAGTTATGTGCATCTTTCTCAGTTCTAAACATTATCCATTTTTTAAAAAAGAATTTTGAACCGCCAGAACTGTATGTTTTGTTGCCTTGATGTTCCATAAATGTTGCACGTAAATTAAAAATTTTGTATCATCACTAGTTACAATTTGTTGTCTCTGTTTTAATCACACAGGATAAAGTAAGACCATTCAGGAAATTACAGCATTACTGAGTTTAAAGCAAATACTTTTCTTGCACAAGGGGGAGACTGGTTTTCTTGCTTTATATCATTCAGTGTCATCTAATATCTGCTGCTACTATTTTCTTAGTCCTTATTTTGTAAATTTACATTCAAAAGTCACAGTGGAAGAACAGTGTTAAGCATCTCCTCTGGCAGCACCATGGTACCTAATGTCTTTACAAGTAGAGCATTTTTCAGTGTGTGAGGAATTTTCACCATGGACTGAACTCCATTTCTTGGGTAAAGCACACCCAAATGTCAGTGTCTTAATGATCTGACTACTGAGTTGCTTTTGTATCAGTACCTTGTTAAAATACACAAAAAAAAAAATAGAATTCAACAACTGCATTGAAAATGCATGAAAGGAGGGAGGTAGTGAGGGTAGTTAAAAATAATTTAAATCATCCAGAGGCAGCTCTAATTTAGTAATTTGAGTGCCTTCAGGCAAGTGCAGTGCTGCAGCTGTTCCCAGCAGGAGTGCAGCACATCGGGGCAGAGGCTGGCTGTGCCTGTGGCAGCAACTTGAACATGCTCTTCCCTTCAGAGGGGCACAGGGCTGAGTCAAGCTGGCATGGAATCACCTCTCCTTATACCAGCCACCTTGGCCTTCCGAGGTGACCCCACACAAAGTGTGCATGGGCTGGCCCTGCCTTGGAGCGTTGTGACAGTAACAACTTGCACCTCCCAGAAACGTGGAGTGTTCCTGCAGAGCACCTGTACAGGCCTTTGGCTTCAATGCATGGGTGTGCTTTAATTTCTTCGAGTACTACCTTAAACAAAAAGCCCTGCTGCCCCAGCAGTGTATGCACCATGCTCTCTCAGTGTCTAATGAGCCTAAGTATTTTTCCAGTTTGACAGAATTTTTCATTTAAAATAAACCTGAGAAGCTTTTATAATATGCACTTACACAAAACAGAGCTGCAAATAACAAACATGTACAGAATGAAACACATAACAAGCAGCAAGAATAAATATTTATTGAATTCACTCTGTATCAACCTCCTTACTGAGAAATAAATATATCTTAAAATTGGAAACCCAAAACATTTTTAAACATAATTTTAAAATCCAACTAAAATGTTTAATCATGACCGAAAATTTAACACAGTGGAAGTCATTATTCTTCATTGCTATGTCCAGCCTCAATTTTTCTTGTCTTCCTTCTTTTTTCTTTTGTTCTTCCTTCCTTTCTCTCTTCTCTCCAGCTGCAAGAGAAGTCATAAAATCTTCAATGATAGTTTAAGGGTGACGTGTATTTTCTTAGTCTTAATAAAAAGAGTGAATTAATCCTTTGTGAAAGTTAAAAATGAAACTTTATTTAGTTACCAAATGTAATGGTAGAAATTCACTGGGAATTCTAAAAAACATCTTCACAGATTTAAGTTTGGCACAACTTCTATCATATATTTTGGCTTCATACAATTGGACGAAGAAGAATTAAGGATGTCGATTCTTTTTTTCATTTAAATGACAAAAGAAAGACTTTCCATATTCATATGTGCTGATCATTATGGCACAAGCAGGAGCAACTTTAAACAGCCGTGGAGTAATACCTGCCCAGAAGAGAAATGGAAGTATTCACTATTATTTGTTTTCAGACCCAAGTGCTGCAGTACAATGTGTTGATCACAATATATCAATACCATAGTATATCAGTTTAGAGCTGGGATTCTACCTGCTCACATGCCTCAAAACACTGAATTTACTGGCTGTAGGTATTACCAGTGTAATAACCTCATGCCCTCACCTCTGCCATCTTGTGTGGTCTGCCTGCCTCAAGTCCATTGTGTCTCTGCCCCTTCTGACTCCATGCAGCTGGAGCACCTGGACTTGCAGGGCTCCTGTGCTCCAGCACACAAGAGGTGGCCTCTACTAAAATGAAGCATCCTGGTCACACGTACAAGTGTGGAATTTTAGTGTTAAATGTCTCCCATTACAGTCAACTGTGATCTTGCCAGTGGAGGTTAGAAAGTGATTCAGTTTAGAGGAAGGGAAATAAGGCTGAATCCCCTTGTGTGCACACAGCCAGCCCTCTACTTCCCCTTGAAAGGCAAAGACGTCTGCAGAGAGCCAGCTCAGATGACCCACGACCTATGGAGAACTTGTGCTGCTTTGGAACAGCAGCAAGGAGCCAGGCAGACCAAACCCAGCCATCTCAGCTATGTGTGGCCAACTCAACTGAAGTGGTGGCTGATCAAGAGCATCTCTAAACTCTGCTACCCATATGTCAAGCCTTAAGTGTAAGTATTTTAATCTATTAACTGAATTCAATATCAATAATATTGATACTTTGTGGTATCTTGCATCGGTGCTCTGAAATATGCAAAGCCTGTTACCCAGCTATGCCATCACTGTACAGTGAGTAAAGCAGTTTAATCTCAGCAAACACTAGTCTTGCAAGGCTTAACCAGCTGTGCAGCCATTCACACAAGGGCCTCCAATGAGTCAGTGCAGTGTGGTGAAGTCTGGTAAGTATCCTGGATTTGGAATGTCTCTTGCAGATGGTCATTTTAGTATGAACTACGATAGGATTTTATCACAATATCATTTAAATCTCAGTATCTTGTCCTTTCCACCTCAGGCTGCCAGAGACATGAAGGAGAGGGATAGCATTTTCTCTTGTCTTCCTCTGATCACCAACATACCTATAGAAGCTTTTCTTGTTGCCCTAGACATTCCTGGCCAGATTTATTTCCTAACCTGATCCCTGTCTGCTTGGACCATTTCTCTGTGACAGGTTACCTGTCCTTGCTTCCACCCTCTGCTGGCTTTCTTATTGTGTCTGACTTTGTCCAGGAGCTCCTTCTTCCTCCATACAGGCCTCCTGGAGTTTTCACCTGATTACTCTTTGCTGGGATACATTGTTCCTGAGCCTGAAGGGGGTGATTCTTGAATATTAACCAGCTTTCTTGGGCCTCTCTTCCCTCCAGGGCTTTATCCCATGGTACTCTACCAACAAGATCCCAGGAGAGGCCAAAGTCTACATGTCTGTTGCTTTATATATGCAAACTATTGCATAACTGACAGTGTTCACAGAAATGGAAATATATAATTTATGCATGTTAACATCTATAAATAAGAACTCTCTAGTCTCAATTTTTTCAGAGATAGGAAAAAATTTACCAGCAAATAATCCAGTAATCCCATTTGTAGCGACAATTTTCCTCATAGCTGCCCAGGTTGATTTACAGTCCCTCTGTGGAACTCAATATAGTACAAGGCAACAGTGAATTAGGCAATCCATACAATGCCACAGAATAATATTTTTAGAAATCAGAGACAGTCACAGAGGTAATTGTTAGGTTTAACTCATTTTTTTGTTAATTTTATCCATCTTATTTATACAGTATGTTAAATTAATACAGTATGCAAATATACAAGTTAAAATAGCAAGACGTGGAAAAGACCTAGAGTAAGATATTTGAACAACTACTATAGTCTTTGCTGGATTGCTGATACAGTTGAAAAAAGCCAAAACAGTGTCACAGAATACATCCTAAGTAATGGGAAAAAAGAGTACTATATACTATGTCAATTTGTATAAAACAGAGCAGTGCTCTACTGATGAGAGCAAAACAGCAACTTTCTCTTTCATCCTTTAAAGATGTCAGGACATTCATTAATATGCCTTCAAAAATAATTTTTTTGAAATCACATGAAAAGAAAGTAAAAAATACACAATGTGAGCACAATATTTTCTCTTTCTAGTCTAGTACTCATCACAAGAATATTGTTATGTAGGAGCAAGTGGTAGTGAATGTTATTTTGAAGACTTGTTTCAATAGATAACTGTTCACCTGAAAGTTTACTATGAAGTTAATTTTTTGCCTATTAAAACATAACTTATTTCAATCATAGAACAGTTTGGATTCAAAAGAACCTTTACTGGTCATCTAGTCCAACCTCCCTGCAATAAGCAGGGACATCTCAAATTTGCAATTGGTCAGCCTAAATGGAATAGCTTTGGATTCCTTGTTTCAATCTTATACCATCTAATTAAGATAAATTGTACTGAACTCACACCTTTTCCCTCTTCCATGCCATTAAAGAAATATAGTATTCCCCTAGGAGATAAAAATATCTTATCTAGATACTACAATTCAGGGAAGAAAGTGATAAAATGATAAAATGTTTACATATATTTTAGAAGTGGCAAATATTTAAAATTCCTACCAAAAGCCATTCCCAAACACTAAGTTTTATTTTTTGAAACACTATAGGGTTTTTTTATTTTTACCAGCAACTTACTTTTTAAGGTCTCACTCTCCCAAAGTTGAGTCTGTCTATATGTTTTCACTACATCAAATGGCTGAGTTACGACAGCTGCAATCTATCAGGAAATCAGTTTTAATGTTAGTGCTCAAAAATTAAAATTTAGCCCTAAATTTTTAAATTAAAGTGCACACACAATTTAAAACTAGGTTTGATATTCCAAGCACATGATATTTTAAAGTCTTGTATGTCAGAACACTGTAGTTTATTCATATTTATTTAGTCAGCTTGAATGCCACACCACGTGTTTAAAGTACAAGTACCTCAAAATGTACATTTCTGAGAGAATTATCTAAAATCATACCTTTTAAAAATATTTTATTAGTGCTAATGATAAAAAAATAGTACTAGAAATGAAATTACATACTTACAGAGCTAGATGCTGCTCCTGAAGTAAAAGAAACAGAAAATGTAGGTTCATTTGCACCCTTGCACATCATCTTCTTGAAATGTTCATAATTATACCAATACATTGCTATGATTACAAAACAACGACTTGCATTACAATAGATTTGTATGTCAAGTAAAAAAATTCTTATATCATGTCCAGATGTAAGAATTCTACTGTGGCAAAAGAAGGAAACAGAAACAAGAGCTGAAAGCATAAGTGTCCTATGTGATAACCCATGGACGGATTGCTGTGTTCCCCTTGTTCTCCATACCCCAAATTTCTTCATATGATACATACTAGCCTAATCATTTTTTTCATTCCCTTAAGTAACCCCTGCCTTCATGCAATCTAACCCAAGCACTATAAAACTCACATTCAATTTAGCTTAAATCAAAATGTAGGCTTCTAATTACTAGCTATGTTTTCAGGCATATTTCATGTTTCATAGATCTCACTAATTCTATAAAAACACATTTCATACCAAATGAAATGTTGCTCAGGACTGCCTCATACTTTTTTTGAGGCACAGTATAAAATTTAATTCTGATAGAACCAAGAAATATGATTTTGCTCCCTGGAATTATTAATAGGAGAATGCCTCTGTGGGGACTGTCAAAGGAAAATCCAGCAAACAACTTTTAGGAATAACATCTGTTTCTGTGACCATCTGCTGAACTAAACTGCACTTTTTCTGCTTTCTAACCAAACTTTCAAACTATATACTACTGGGCTGGATTAGAGAGTAATTCCTCATGGCAGTTGGCTGACTAAATACTGCAAATGACAGCTCCATATCCTGAAAGGTAACTATGCCTCATTCAGCACCGAGTTATGGAGGTTGTGCTAGCAAAAAATTCACAGCATTTCCTTGCCATGAAGACTACCTGCACACATGCCTGGCCTCCAATATTTTGCAAAAGTAAAAGTAGGCAGTATCTCAGAAGGCATTCTGAGGTTTTGAGGTTTACTATTTGAGGTTTACTATTGAAATGTACAAAACCCTAATTAAATATAAATTATCTAAATCCAAAATTTTCTTAAGCACCTACAGGACTCTATACATCTCCCTAAATACCATTTACATTTATATTATCTGTGATACTGCTTAAAGGACTCAAATATTATTATTATTAAACCAATTTTGGTGTTTATAAACATTCTTAAGTTTTGTTTAGTCTAGCTAGCATCCCAAGGAATGTGCTTGAAATACATAATGAACACTTGGGCCAGGAATAGAGTGGAATTCTAATTATCCTGTGCTTCTTGAGTCATGCTGTGCTATTTGGCTACTTTCAACAGGACCTGCTTTCTCAACTCATGTTACACTAATTTTAACTCTTGAGATAGCTAACTTGAGTTCCCTGCAGCAAAGGTGTAAACTGAGAACACCAGAGATTCAGCTGCTGTTGGGGTATCATTCAAACTGAAGAACTCAGACTGAAGGTAGAAAGGGAGCACATCATATCAGGCAGAGAGCAGTTATAAGGAAAAAAATTATCAGGAAACACAGTCAGAAAAGGCATTAAGCAGTATTAAACACCCTTAGCTTTACATAAGCAGAATTTTGTGGCATTTGGGGTTTTTTAAATACATTTTCCTTTACTCATGCTTCTACTTGCCTGCTCACTATTGGTTGAGTAGCTCTCAAGGTGCAGCTACTGCCTTCTAGGTTAACTTGTGCCTCTACCATCATGCCCACAAGTACTGGGCACAGATGAGTGAGTGCCCACTGGCTGTCCAGGGAATGCCAGTGCAGTGTAGAAACCGACTAAAAATTAACAAGTCTGGTTTGGATCAGTGGAGGAACAGCAGGCATGGACACAAGAATCTGAAAAGGGCTGAGAAGAATGCACATCACCTTAGTGCCCTCTTCCTTGTGCACAAACTCCCTCACAGTGCTCTGATCTTCCCACTCTGTTAAAAGCAGCAGGGGGAAGGAAGCTCACTAGCTCCAGCCACACTGCTACAGACAAAAATCAATAAAAGAACAAGAACTTCTACTTGAAGTCAGACAGCAGGAATCAGATGAAGAATTTTAGAGTTCCCTTACAAACCTTAGAGAATATCCTAAGAGAAAATTGCGTTTGGCAGAGAAGAAAAATAAGTAAATTAAAAATAAATATTGAATAGGAAACACTTCAGACAAAAGATTCAGATGAATTCTGGCAGCTGTTTTTAGCCTTAGTGAAACCATGTTTTCATAGGTTCAGAAGCCTTCCCTATCAGAGAAGACTAAATTAAGTCCCATCAAGGAACTGGATCTTTAGGTGGGAAATACATTCAAATCACAATTTTCAAACACCTTTCAGTAGCTAAGTGAAAGAGAACAAAGCATTATAAATTCTGAAAAGAAGACAGCTGAAATAACTTGGTTCAGTTAACTCAACTACCAACTGCAATTTTTAATTAAATATCCTCATCACACCTCACTTCTATCTCTGTTTGGTTCACAGTCAATTTAAAATTTACTCTGGGTACACATATTCTGTAACAGCCCAAACCAGTGACTGGCCCACTAGATTGTTTGGAAACATAAATTAAATTAGATATCAGATCATCTTTAGAATGAAGTAGGAGAACAGAGATACCAAGTCAAATACTTCAAGGGTTCTCTGACTCCAAAACCAGGTTTGAATAAGAATCTTTCCAAAAATAGGTTTGAAGAATTTTTCTGGGCCAACATAAAGTGTTTAAAGATGTTATTTCTGGTACTACCCCAATGACAGAAACTGCTTCAACAACAATTGATGCCTTATGAGGCAAAAGTGCTCTGACAAAAACAGGCCTTAAAGGGACAGGGGCTTTCTAGTCCTTTAGCAGTCTCCCCGTAACACCTGTCCCAGTTATCTTAAGGAATAGCCTTAGGACTAGTTATGCTTTAAATCAGACTTTTCTTCTTCTAGGCTTTCAGCTTTGGAGTCTTGCTAAAGAGTTTTTTGGAGCAGTAATACAAACAAATTCATCTTGATTTAAAAAAAATAAAATCTTTAAGACACTACTGTGTCACTCTCTGTACCTGTTTCCAAAATTATGTAACAGAACACGTAGATACAGCATGTTTATCAGGAAACAGCCACTATTTCTATCACAGAGAAAATTTCCAACTGAAACTCTTCAAAAGCAGTCATTGTGTAAGCTAAAGATGAGAAGAAAGAGTAAGTACAGAGAAATGGAATGTAACAATGAATCCTATCTGGTATCCACAAACAAAATGGGGGGGGAAAAAATGTCATCTTCAGAGACTTTAGAAAGAAAAACACTCAAAAGATAAAAAGTATATCTCAGTCATTCCTAAAGCCTACCATTAAAATAACCTAAAAGCACAGAAAAATAATACAAAAACATAAACAAAAACCTGTATGGAAAATAAACCTTACCTGAGAAAGGTACATCTCTCAGAATAGTAGAAGTCCAGCCCCTCCACAGGGAGATCCACCCATCTACAGCCACTTTGGTGCTGATACACAGGTACAGCTCCTTGTAGGACCACCTGCAATACTGCATTTGAGTTCTGATCAGCTCCAGGGGACTCACCACAGTAGCAGAACCAACTGCAAAGGAAACATGGCTTTTTTAGAAAAATCAGTATTTAATAATACAATTCCCTGAACATTCAAGTTATGTCTTGCCTTACTTTATATATTTGATTCTTTTCAACTCTCCCATTTTCCTTCAACTAATTTCCAAAATAAGTTTCCTTTCCAGACAAGAAAACCATGCCTATTCACATTACCTACATTTTCCAGTAGGTTTTTTTTTTCAATGCTAGCATGTTGTAATCAATGTAACATGCTAAGAATCCTCATTTTCAGATTTAACACATAAATAGGCTGAAAATTTCAAGTACTTACACTCAATTATTTTCATTAGTTGCCATTTTAAACTGTAACTTGAAGAAAGCAATCTTGATGTTTAAGGCGTTTTTTGTGTTAAGGACAGAATTGTGGTAACATATTTAAGCTTTTATTGATTTCTAAGCATCTTTGCCACTCTTATTTTTAACTATTAAGAGCAGGCAATCTGTATCTGATACAGTAACTCCTGCATCTTGTACAATGGTCAGTGAGTCATTACTCAGTAACAGGCTACCATCACACATCTAACAGACATTAAAAATTTTACTAGATCCAAGAATTTTTCTTCTGTTTCTGGAATAAGGTTTTACTTATTAATTTAAAATCTGGAACAGCCTAATAAGAACAATGTGCTACACCACCATAAAATAGCAATTCTTTTTCCACTAGTCTGCCAGTGCCCCCATGGTTGTCACAGGTAGAACATGGAACTGCATTATCATGCAGACCCTTCTAAGAAAGCCCTAAAATATATTATCTGAGTTAATTCTACAAAAATAGATGAAGAAAAGGATAAACAAAAGTAAGAAAATATACAAATTCCATCCATATCATACAGCAGTAAAACCAGTACAAGTCCAACTTGTCCAATTTTCATCTTTGTTGTAATTATCTATGTACCTTCCATTACAGCAAATAATGATGTTTATTATTAGATTGATGGCAGAACAGACTTAAATTAAACTGTCCTTGGTAGAAATCTAGAAATATAAAATTCTGAAGAAATTACAAATGTAGTGAAAGTGTTTCAGCAAAACCAAATCTCATTATTCCAGGTTAGAGGGTTTTGTTGCCCAAGAAATACTGGGTAATGACAGTATTACCTCCTATCCCTCATTTAAACTCACAACATACTTACTTTAAATAAAAGTCAACAAAACAAACCCAAGAAAACAGCATCCACGTATTATGTTCCAGTTTTTTTCTTTAAACAGAGGACAACTTACATCTGCTTAAGGAACCTGAAATAATTTGAATGTGCTCATCATGCTTTTCTGGTCTACTTTTCAAAGCTTCAGACAGCTGGTCATAGCAGGTATAATAGATTGCTGTGGTAGGAACTGCCATTATTCTAAGAGAGGAAATTTAAATTAATACAAGGAAAGCAAGAGAATAAAGTCAACTGTCTTGTATGGATATTTTACTTATATTAAAAAAAAAAGTTAAATCTCCAGCTGTGTGTAATGGATTAATTAAAAACCCCAAGATTAATTCCATAGACTTGATTCACTGCTTCTAGTTCAGAGTTTCAAGCCCACACATTTCCCAGGTTTTCATTTTCACTTAAGGAAAACTGTAAGTAAAATAATGGTAGATTATCTCAGTCAAAATCTATTCCATACCAGCTCCAGAACTGTTTTGATAAAGAATGGAAAGTGAAAGATCTGAAAATGAAGAACCCAAACAAAATATTACAGAAGTACTACTGCCCTTAACTTTTATGTATGTAACAATTGGATAATATGCTCTTGATCAACAGTCATTGATACTTACTACTTGAAAGACAATGTAGTATGCATAAATAAAAGCTTTTTCCATACCAGCATAGCATAGACTATAGTAACAACAGGTAGATTCAATAATCTTCCAGTGTAGGGGTAAAGCACCACATCTTATTATAAGATGGCAATTATCATTATTAAAAAACACTGGGGACCATCATGCTTGGAAAACCAATATGGCTTTGTTTAGATCTTTTCTTCTACTTGAGTGACTTTCTCCAGTAAAGAAGTTAGCTCTCTGCTGGAGAACAGAACACATGCTTTGTAAAAAACTGTATTGACTGGAACAGTTCAGTCACATCCTAAGGTTTATATTTTGAAATTGCTACATACTGGAGGGTAAACAAGGCTGAGCTCCACCAGGTTTTGCTTTGCTTTTGTCTATACACTGAGCATTGTCTGCAAATCAAAAGTGTACCAGTGCTTCCTACTGGGCACTTCCCACTTTGCACCTTACAAGTTTAATACATATCTTAGATTTGAAAACCTTCCTGGTTTATGAAGGAGAACATAATTCTAGAGGTCTTACTTTCTATCTGTACCAAGTTAATATGAATAAAAAGATAAATCAGTTTGGGGCTGTTAAGCTTAAAGAGAAGACCAGGAGGAGAGCTGATTCAATGTTTAAATATGTAAATTGCTCTTGTAGAGAGAAAATGTATTATCTGTTTATCCAGATAGAAAAAAAACCCAAAGTTCTTCGAAATAAAGAAGATGATTACAAAAATTAAGTGAGGGTAATGAGGTGCAACACTAGAATGTCTGGAAACAGCTGTGCTGCTGATAGCAAGTCATTAAGTGAAAAGATACAACAATAAGAATGTGTCAAAGACTGGCCCTCTCCAGTGAGCAGGTCCCATCCTGTGATTCGATGATGCTATCAAAGGAATGGTTATAGTAGGACAAAAAAAAAAATGGAGAAGGAGAAAGAGAAGTCTTTAAGTCTACTGATCCTGCTTAACTATTGAGAATGTATCAGGAAATTCTAAAATCTGCAAAAATTATACTGTCCATAGATACTTATGATCAAACTGATTAGTCTGTAACTTCAGAATTGACCAAATTTTTAAAAGCATAATAATTTGTCAAAAATAATTAAGTAACTTTTTAACAATAACTTACAGAATGCTACCAAAAATACCCATTCAACTTACAGTGTTGGTGGAAGCCCACTCCACAGCAACTTAATTCCCTCTATTCAAATAATTTTCACAAATGCATCCTAAAAATATAACCACGCAAAGAGCAATAATAAGCTACAAACTTTTGTATTTTAGGTGGCAGAACAAAAAACTAATATCTTTAAAAGTATATTTCTAAAATGGCTTATAATTGTAAGATACCAATTTTGTAACTACTTACACAAGCTATCACACTTAATCATGCAAACAGTTCCACTAAGCTGAACAGAATAATTTATGTGACTGAAATTAAGAATTTCCTTCCATCTTTAAAAAGCCAACATACTAAGTGTTTATCAGTGACTGACAGCCCTGTGAATAATTATTTTCAGAACTAATATGGCATTACAGCAACTTGTGGAAACTTCACAGAAAAATCCACTAAAATATTTTTTTCAATATGTAGCAGAGTTTCTAGGCATGAAATAGCAACTAATTTTCAAAGATTATTCAGTACTTGCTTCCTCTGACAACATGACCCCACACATGCAATGTATATACACTATATCATATACAAGCTTGCAATTATTACAGCTGTCCTATATATTCCAAGGAGAGTGACAGCAGAGGAACACTAAACCTTGAAGTTCATTCAACTGAAATTACAAGCAAAACCACAAACTTTGTAATGTCAAGATACCTCATTTTCTTAAAACATCTGGGGAAAGAGGTTGAGATTCAATGGATTAGATTACACCTAAGACCAGACATTATCACAGGGCCTCAAAAGATAGAGAGTCTGGCAGACCACAGAAAGGACTTAGAGGAAGAAAAAAGCAAATAGCTTTAGAGGAGACAGCCTTGATGGACTAATCCTGAGAGGTAAAAAGTTGAATGGGAAAAACAAAGAAATGGTTTATTACAACAAACCTGACTAGCTTTGAAAGGAAGCCAAGAATCCCTAGAGGTCCTAACATGGTTTAACAAAAAAACCCCACTTTTATATGAGCTAGTTAATATGTTTATAACCCAGCTTCAACAAGTTTACAAAACAGGAGGGTATAGATAAAAGATAGGACTCAATTTTTAAAAAAAGAAGATAAAGTTATATGATAGTCATTCTTCTTAAAGAAACACTTTGTTATGGCAAAAAGAGGCATAAATTAATGTCAAATAGAAAACTAAGTAGCTTTCTAAAATTACACAGCAAAGCTAATTGCAAAAAAATCACACTTGTAAAGTTATTAATTAAAAAGAAACCCTGTAAAACTGCTGAGGATGCCTTTTGCATTACTATCCCGTTATCAAGATTTTAATTCTGAAAAATCCTTGATCATAGGTTTAATTTCATGGCAGAGTCAAAAAAAATTTGACTAATGAACCAGCATGACAGTATCTGCCAGCAAGTCTGTTTCAAGTGTCTGGGAAAATGCTAATCCTACAAATCTCAATGGATAGAGAATTTGACATGTGAACTTAACTTAAAACACTATCTGGACCATTAGTTCAGCTCAGGAGCATATTGGGAGATGTGTGGGCACAAGGGCTGTAAGCAGATAAGAGAAAATTATTACCTGCAATCAGCAACTACTGCCAATATAGCTGAAGTGGGGAAAATAAAATCATAAAGCCAGTAACCTGTGAGTAGAGCTGTGCAGCTGCCTCCTTGTTCATCTTAAGGAAGAAATATGTATTTTATTGCTGACAGTAGAAGGTATCATCAATCAGCAGTGTAACCACATGAAGACCCTCTCAAATGATAACAGATTTGAGTAGAACCCGAAAAAACCTGAAAACTTTAGAATATGCTACTTAAAAATGCAGCTTTATATATATATGTAAAATGGTTCTTACCAATGTCCCTTTGAAATGCCCAGGTTTTTTATGCCAGGCTTTGCTGTCCCCATTTTCATCAACATATATATGATCCATAAGGCAACCAGAGTATAGAAAACATTTTCCTAATAAAATGGTGCATAAGAATATAGTTAATGCTTGTAAGTTTATGCTTGTAATATAGTTAATGCTTGAAAATAAGTTTATTTTCAATAAACTGTTTTTACGCAGCAGCAATTTCAAATTGGATATGATGGCAATACAGATTTATCTCTGGTTAGACACAGAGGGATAAAATAATTTTGGTAAGTCAGTAATGACAAATTAGGTCAAAGGGAAGAAGGTACAAATGTACCACTGAGACTGCCTAACTAAATGGAACTGCCTTCATAAGGCTCCAAGAGACACGTTTAGATTATACTATTATCTGCTGAAAGATAAAACTAACACAAGACCTGAATGTCACTATTGTATGTAACTCTGAACATCTTTAGACTTTGAAATCTTTTATTAAGTAGGCACAGCACCCACTTCAAGTGGAGGGATTATATCTTATCTGTATCATTATTATTATTATATCTTATCTTGGTCTGTATTTATACTAGATCATCCCCTCCATTTGTTGTTCAATTCTTCTGCATCATAAGCTTTCAACCTGTTTGATAAAATACTATTGCTATTACAAAAACATACTATAAACTTCACATTTGCAGATTTCTGAAGGCTTCAGAACTTACTCAAAATAGGATAGAAGGCACAAGTATTTTTCCTAATTTAATTTGCAAGTGTGACTGCAAATACCTCCACATTCAACATGCAAAACCAGTCATCTTCTTTCTTTTTAGATCTCATTTACTAAGTACAAGTAAATAGTAGGAACCATTAGCACATCTTTGAGAGCACAATATCTTCATCTATCTAGAACCCAAGTGGCAAGTGACTTGATAAGATTTCTCCATTTCAGAAATCTCTGGATTCTGGAGGAGATGAACTTTGATATAACATCCTGACCACATAAGCCCTCTGATGAAATATTTACTAATTTAGTAACAGCTTTTTACTGTTTGACTCAACTCAGTATTAGTTGAACCACAATGAAAATATTAAGACAGAAAAAAAAAAGCCTGTTTTAAATGGTATGGATGTATGGGATTTTTTTCTACTGTGTCTGTTTAGTATATACTTGTGTGTTGCTTCCCCCCCCGCACCGACAGTTATTCTGGAGAAACAAACCCAAACATTCTGCACCTCAGCACAGCATTATGACAACTATCAGCTAAATACAAGAGCAAAAAGCAAACTGTGTCCCCCATTACACTACACATTTGTTTGTTTACCTTTATGGAATGGATTGCTTTGGGCATGCAGTTGAGTTTTGATAACCTCTAGAGGAGTTACTAAAATGAAACAGAAGTCATTTAGAAACACCCTGGATACCCTGAAAATGTAGTTTACAAATGCCTTATCATGCACTTCTACAATCTTTTTTTTTTTTGTTTCCAGAGGGGGGAAAAAAAACCCTAATAGTTCTTACAATGTTATCAGGCAGAGAGAAAAGGGATGTTAGCAGACACACGTTGTCAGAGACAAAGGACAACTACATACCCTGTAAGGTTTGCAAGACATCAAATCTATATTTTCTTATTTACTAACAGTTGCATAGACATTAAATATTAGAGATACACAAAGCTCATTCAAAAACCACTGTGTCATGATGTCTGATTTCTAGAACTTCTTATGCTCTGCTGCTAAGCTTTTTTAAGTAGCATACCACAAGGCATACAAAATCAGATTTTGGCCTCCAGCATATAAAGGAGCACAGCATTCTCCATGTGTTTGTTCTTTTTCAATAAGCTTACCATAATATAACTTTAAAAAAAAAAATTAAACTCATTATGTACTTTTCTTCTTTTCTTTTTTGCTGCATGTAGTCAATATGTAAAACGTTGGGGTTCTTGAAAAGTAAGTGAAGGTTTAATGAACATTTCACTGCTTCCACTGTAGCCCTTACAACTATCACAGGCTGAAACATGCTGAACACTGCAGTGGCTGGGCAGCTGGACCACCTTCCTCTGATTATATCGGCTGAGGACTCGATTCAGTTGCCTGCATATAAGCAGCTGACCCCATCTGAGTCCCTCAGGTATCCAAAATACCTACAGACTCGACAGAAGTGACACAAGACCTACAACCTTACCAAGTGTCAACTAAAGTCAAACACTAGTCCTTGTCTCACTGAAGACACTCCTATGCTCAGGCAATGCAGCCACACCTCAGCTCTCTGGTGCTGCCTCTCGTTGACTAACAGGTGATTGAATATTTGGCTCACACTTCAGTATCTAAATGTAGGGATCTAAATGTGACTCCTGCAGTTCAACTAAATTGCTTAAAATTTGCTATCTAGTAGCATTTCAGCCACTCACACCATCCTAGCTCATCTCAGTCTGGCACTTCAGACAGGAGCCAGTCTCCTGTACCTCTCTTGAGCACCAACACCCTACCCTGTACTAAAATTACGGGTATGTACATACAATTGAAATCCATCTTGGGAATTCCACAGGTCTGATGTACAGTGAAACAGAACAAAAATACCGTGAGTTTGACAGGTTCCTGGTAAGATCCTGTATTTTGTAAACATTTGGAGATTTTGTGGGGGGAAATCGTGCTTAGAAAATTGCACATTTCCCTGCAGCTTAACCCACATTAAAACCAAAGCCACAACTAAAGGCTATCTTAAAACAAAAAGTATCAGAAGCACAAAGTATGAGCTAATGAGCTTGTAGAATTCCAAGAGACATGAAGTGCTAAATGTAACCAACCAATGCCTCCTTAGGTATGCATGGGGAAGGAGGTCACGAGTGACATGACTGAACATGAAGCAGAAGATTAATTCAGTAACAAAAATGTATCCTTAAAAGCGATGTTTAGTGGAAAAAAAGAAAAAAAAAAATCAAACCAAATCCAACAATAAAACTATTTGACAGGGTAAGACATCAGAGAAGAATTGTTATTACTATGCCTCACTGGGACCAGTCTTGCAGGATTTGTGTGTTGTACTGTAAAGCAGATTTTAATCTGAAATATTTTTGAAGCTGCAGGAAATATGGAAATTAATTTTATTAATAACTTTGTTTCTTCTCAACAGAAAGCAGTGAATGACTACACCAAATGGAAAAAAAATAAACAGAAATTCAAAGTTAGTAAATATTATTCTTATTTTCAGAAATAGTTAGACATTATCAGGGACACAAAGGATTTCAATTAACCATGGTAACAAAAAGGAGAAAACTATCAAAAAATATCTTTGTTGAACATATTCGTGGAAACATACATAAGCAGACATCATGCTGAGTCAAACTGAAGAGTAATCACTTTGTAAGATTCTCTCTGTGGCCAGCTTCATAGTTTGTCTTACCAAATAATGATGTAATTATAGCTCCACAGCAAGAGGCTATTGCTTGCTGAACAATGGTTAGTTTTTGTACGTTGATATCACTCATTTCAGCCATGGCTTTATCCTTGAGGAAGAAAAACCTGTCAAGGAACAGAAAAACATGTTGTAAAACTATGCTCAAAATTTGCAGAAAAAAGTCAAGGGGTAAATATTTTCAATTTTCATTACTAAGTTATGTAGAACCAGCAATATTACTTTTCTACTTATAAACAAGTATCTCAGTAATTTTGAGACTATTTGAGAGTATTTGAGCCATGTTTTGCAAGTAAGTTTTCCAAAGACAATAAATGTTCAAAATCCTTCTTACACGAATTACAACATTTATATGTTCTTGCAAACCACACTGAATGTTTAACACGAATTACCTTTAACTGCAACCAAGTGTTTACGAACATGCAAATAATTCTTACAAAGACAAACTCCCAGCCTGTGGCCCATAAACTGAAGCACTGCAGAACAATTGACCCGGCCCTTCTCTTGCTCCCACCTGTCCTGAAAGAGCCCAGGAAGGTCTCCTGGCTGATCCAACAGCCTGCCAGCGATGACTGCCTACCCTGGCAATGCTCCTCGTGAAATAGGCAGGGACTAACTACTAATAATGCTACCATCAAATGTTAATTCCTCGAACAAATCCTGCTCTACGGCTGCATAGGCGTGCTCGCAGCAATTTAGGAACGCATTCACAATACCTGCAACTAGCCCAGGACAGGAGAAGATAATAAAAATACTTCAGAAAATTAAATCCCCAAATAGAGGTGTCTCTTTCAAAACGCACCACTGTGCTTAAGTGCAGCCCTAACTTTATTAGAGACATTGATCTAAGCTTTTCATTGGCTCTACAAGAATGTTTTGCTATTTTCACTACGCTTCAAGTTGGATAAAAAAGATTAAGTTGCACAAATCAACTCGGGCCTCTCAGGTGCTAACAACTGCAACAGTGGGTGGGGATGTTGTCTATTTTTCACGTATCTTTAACTCAGAAGGGGGCCGCTGCCCACAGCTGCGTACATACCCATTTATCAGCAGCCGGACAAAGGTCTCCACGATCCAAGCACAGCCCGGGCTGTGGCGAGGAGAGGAGAGGAGAGGAGAGGAGAACGCAACGCTGCCACTCCTCCCCCGCCTGCCGATCTCCGTTCCCCGGGCTCGCTCCCCGCCTCGCCTCGCCTTCCGCCCGCCCCTCGGCGGGAGGGGCCGGGCCCGCGCGGGCAGTTGCTGAGGGCGCAGGGCCGCTGTGCCGAGGCGGGAAGGCGGGCGTGGGGCGGCTGAGCCCATCGGGAGTGCCGGCGGAGCAGAGCACAGCACAGCACGATGTGACTCTGCGGGAAGATGAAGCCGAGCGCTGCCGAGGCCGCCGACAAAGGAGCGCGTCCCCGTAAGCGGCGGGGGGCTGTGGGCAGCGCGGGGCAGCTGCCGCCGTTCGGGCCTTTCTCAGCCGGGGCCGCCATCCCGGCCGGGCTGTGAGGCGCCGCCGCCCGCCTCGTGCCGGGTCTGGGCCCGGCCGCCCTCGGGCCGGCGCTGCGGGCGGGCGGCAGCTGGAAGGGCCTTGGCGTGGGTTGAGGAGTTAAACGTCAAAGCGTGCCCCTGATGTATGGGAAATGGCCGGGCTGCTGCTGGGCGAGCTGCTCCCCCCGGGCAGGGCTTTGCTGGTATTTGTATGGGGGGGATCCTTAGGCCTGGGGTGTGAGAGCGCACCCCCTTTGCGAGAGAGACTCTTCATTGCTACTGCAGTACTGCTAACGCGCTCCAAACTTTTGGTTATCCCTGAGAGGTTTAATATGCGTGCTCCAATATTAATTCCGGTGTTTAGAGTGTTAATTTTTGAACGGCCCTGGCATGTGCGTGGTGAGTATAACACCATATTTGATCCATGATCATCTACAGAATTTTCCTTGCACGCTTGCTTATCATCCATCTTTTCTGTTTAGATTCTGGATTAGTTACACCAACCTAGGTCTCCTCATTTTCTTATTTTTCTAGGCTTTTTTTTATCTTCCAGATCCTACAAAACTAACTGCTGTTCCTGCGTTGTTTAGTGTGCTCATAAACCTTTCTTAGAGGGTTTTGCAGCATGAGTAGTGAAACTGCTTCCTTTCCTATCTAACTAAGACTGTTTCAGGGAGGAGGGAATACTTAACGGAGGGACTGTTTTGCATGTTGCCTTTTTGTCTCCAGAAGAGGCCTGCTCACTTCCTGTGGCAGCTCTCATTGTCTTGAGCTTCTCCAAAAGAAAAGCAGCTAGGAGTAAGTCAATGAGGAAGAAAAACCAATGTAAAACCAGTATGTGGAATTGTGCTTTGAGCAACGTGGTCTAGTGAAAGGTGTCCCTGTTTATGGCAAGGAGGTTGAAACTAGATGATCTCTAAGGTCCCTTCCAGCCCAAGCCATTCTATGGAAGCTTGTTTCATCCATTTCCATAATTTAGGAATTTTCCGTTTCAGAAATAAAACCAAAGTCTAGTTCTGTTTAAATTTTTTTTTTTCTTTTTCTTTTTTTTTTTCAGCAGATGGAATACAAGCAAAAACAGAAAAGATAAGATCTTCCCTGAAGAATGTGAAAAAAGACACAGGAAAACCAGAGAAACTCAAATTTAAGCCACTCACTGGGAAGGTGTTTTACCTCGATATCCCATCAAATGTGATCTCTGAAAAGTTAGGAAAGGACCTTAAAGAGCTGGGAGGGGTAAGTTAATAATAGAGACTTGTATGAACCTGGAAGGAAATGTGCACATGTGTAATGCCTTTTTTTTGTTCTTAGTAACTGCATTTTAATGTTATTTGTAGTTTTCTGAGATGAGGTCTTATTTTTCTATGTTTGTCTTAAACTTTAGTACAAACAATGAGCTTGTCAACAAATTACTTTGTGGGTTTTCAAAAGAAGCTGCTTTACTGATTGGAGCAAAAGTTCTTATTAGGAAGTTTTGTTTTCAGTTGGTTATTCACCTGGCTTAAAATTTTATTCAAATTTATTAGGTTTCGTTGTTTGAGGTGATTTTTCTTCTGTGCTATATTGCCATGTTTACATGTTACAACTAACAGTGTTCAGCTGAACATAAAGAGATTTAAGAAAGAGTTTTGTCTATGTTTTCTGTAAGTCAGTAACTTCACTAACTACTTTTTGCACAGACTATCTTAGTGTTTTTGAATACTCTTACTTAAATAATAAATTTTATAAGCATCTTACTAATTTTTTTCGTTATTGTGCTTTCTGTATGAAAGGAACTCTTTGGTACAAGCAAATACAGGATATAATAATAATAATTGCATGTATTTCTAAACACCTTTTAAGCACAGAGGCAGAAGGGATCTGCTTAAATTGCTAGCTGTTCTGAACATTGCTTTGGCAATACTTCTTTGACCTCAGAGGGACACTGAGCAGCTTTTTGAAGTTGGTGCTTGTAAATCAAGGTGCTGTCTGAAATCATAGTGTCAATAAGGGATGGCAATAACAGTTTTGAGTTCAGTGCAGTTTTACATTTAACATCAAATAAGTGCATGCTGTTGTTTGTCTTTCTCTCTAAGCCAGAATTTAGGAATTCATATGTGAAAAATAAGGTCAAAACTCAGACTGAAATGAAAGGTTTTTTGGCTTATTCTGAGGAGTAAATGCCTCAACCTGAGGTGCTCAACAGTCTCCTGAGCAATTACCACATATTCCATTGTTACTTGTGTGGAGTGCACTTAGAAGTGCCTCTTTCTGTATATCCTGTTTCTGTAAAAGATACATAGAGCAGAATTGAAAGGCACAGTTTCAAGCTGTGTGATTTGTGCTTTCCACACTGATTAGTGGAAAAGAGGAAAATACCTCAAACTATACAATCTGACATGAAATAACAAGGCAGATAGCTGTTAATCACACTGTAGTTGGCAATGAAGGAGGCTGAAGGAGCAAAATGGAAGAGAGTAAGCGCAGAATGACCACACTTTTATATTGCTGAGCATGAGAATATGAACCTACTTAAGTCTTTACTTTTTTGAGAAGTGTTACGAAAACTGTAGGTGTGAAACATGGTAGCTTTCCTGAGATTTTAGTTTTTCTGCTGGTTCTAAACTCAGTAAATTTATTGCTTCCTGTAGACTGTAAATTATATTAAAAACATGTGTATTTAAGCTTAGCTGAACACTTCTGTGTAATTTCTGTTTACTAAAATCAGAGAGAGTTGTTTTCCTTGAATTAGTTCTGTTATTCCTTAATGCAGTGTTTGCATTCTTGTAATCGGAAAGTATTACAGGTAAATAGTAAAATATAGTGATAATCAAAACAAAGCAAATATCTTTTGATAATGATTACAAAATTAAGAAATTGAAATTAGAATTTGTGACTGGTAAGATGCTAGTATGACTTAATTGTCATCCAGATATTTAGAAAAAAATATTTTCTTGTTAACTCAGTGTTTTTGAACTTAATTATTTTAGAAGTTTTATAACTTTCCTTTGAAATATTCTATGTAAAATTGAGTTACTGATCTATTGTCCTGAAATAATTATTTGTTTTGTACCTTTATATTTAGAGAGTGGATAGTTTTCTTAGTAAAGATATCAACTATCTGGTGACTAATAAGAAGGAGGCAAAATTTGCACCAACTGTTGGCCAGATTTCTCCTGTTCCTAGTCCAGAATCTGCACCTAATGGAGGAAATGGTTCACCTCATCCTAGCAACCGAAAAGATCGACAAGATGGAAGTTCATTTAAGATAGTAGATACAGTAAGTTTCTTAGTAATAATACTGCAAATCGGGTGCAATCCATGGGATATGCTCTTACAATTTTTCTCCCATTTTGTTTCCTAAAGGTGGCAGCAGTTCCTTGGGTGAATAAGGGTTTTTCTTTCAAACATTCTTTTAAATTTATTCAGGCTAACTTGTTAAACTTAACTAATTCAAACTAATTCAGCAAATTTTTTGAAACTAAGTTTAAAAAGGATTCATTTTTGCAAATAAGCAGAGTACACTAAAATATGTTCTAATGTAGTATGTCTGACTTAAACATTGATGTCACATTTGACAGGTGGATCAGGCATGTGATGACATCCAGTGATTCCTGTCTCTTTAGCAACACAGCCTATTAAAATCTGGCTGATTTGATGCTGTTAGTGCTGATATCTGCAGAAACACTCTCTGATAGTAGTAGGAAATAATTAAAGTTGAGCATTACAAATATTAAGGTTTTCTGAGCTCTTTCTTAGGGGATCAGATTAATTGCAACAGTTAGTATCTGAATTTATGCAGGTTTATGTGAAGTTTCTTACATGGGCAAGTCTTGTATCCTTTCAAAATACAGTTGAAAATAATTAGCTGTACTGTATATATGGTGCTTATTTAGAAACATGACCAGGTTGCAGACTGGTCTTTGTATTGCATAGGTGAGGGGTCACCTCATTTTGCAAACAACCGGGATAGGTAAAGGCAACTCATTATGAATAAACGCAAAAAATAGAAAAAGGAAATGCACTGGTGATAGAAAAGCAGAGGATAAAACAGAGACTATGATTATATTCATGACTATAATTTTCACAAGTCCAGCTGATGAAACCTCAAATTTTGGTGTGTCACTGGCTGCTTATTCCCACCATCTGCTTTGTTCCAGCGGTAACATTGCAGTGGCCTTCTTTGGCTGAAAATGACTAGTTGTTGAGGTTTCTTTGGTTTTGGTTTTTTTCCCTTTGACTCTATCAACCATAACCCTGTGTGAAAAATGCACATAATTGAAAAATTAGCAGTAGAATGAACAAAAGGAGACCCTCGTAGCTAGCAAATGTATTTGTTAAGAGCAACGTAAATTATCTCTCTTCACTACAAATGTGTTTCTGTTTTAATGTAGATACGTATGAGCAGAGGAAAGTCCTTGGTTGAAAAAGCAATCAAAGAACAGGTAAGCCAAATAATCAACAAACTTGTGCTTCAGAACCTTGGTGGTTTGTTTTAATAGAAAACAAGCAGTAGCAGAAGTGGTCTTAGTGGTTTAGAGAGAAGTCAGTCATGGAATGCTCAGGCCGAAGCTGAGGGATTGTCCTAAGTGAAGTGTCAAGTATGTTTTCTGGGTACTTCCTGAAGAATTGAAAGTCTGTGGAGTCTTAGGACAAGTAGTAAAATTTGTCAGGATTGCTAATATAACTAGCATTTGAAAGGTGCTCATAAAGGTAATGTATAAATTCACTGTCTTCAAGTCTTACTATAAAATGTGACCATAAAGAATAATTTTGGTTTTCCGAAGGTTAAATGTATTCTTGTGATGGTGAGGTGCTGTAATACAGAGAGAGACAGAAGAGGAGTCTAAGAGTATTCTTTTGGCTAGAAGCAAAGCATCTGCATTTTAATCTCAGCTTTCATATTGCATGCTGTATTTTTAATTATTTTAAGTAATTACTATGTATTATTTAAGATTATTAATATAATTTATTGCTTGCAGGACTTAATCCCCTCTGGTAGTATACTGTCCAATGCACTGAGTTGGGGAGTGAAGATACTTCATATTGACGGTAAATATTTTTGTTAGATGAAGCCTGACTTGAACGTGTAACATTCATTTAACTGTTCTTTTGTTGAATTCAAAATACTATAAGTTATGTCAAANCTAGCATTTGAAAGGTGCTCATAAAGGTAATGTATAAATTCACTGTCTTCAAGTCTTACTATAAAATGTGACCATAAAGAATAATTTTGGTTTTCCGAAGGTTAAATGTATTCTTGTGATGGTGAGGTGCTGTAATACAGAGAGAGACAGAAGAGGAGTCTAAGAGTATTCTTTTGGCTAGAAGCAAAGCATCTGCATTTTAATCTCAGCTTTCATATTGCATGCTGTATTTNAAGTTATGTCAAACATACAAAAATTGAGTCAACTGAGTATAATTCTCCCACTTTTTGCCAGATGTTAAGAATTGCATTGAACAAAAGAAAAGGGAGCTCTATCTAATCAAAAGAGCAGGCAGTTCTTCTCAAGATGCGGTAAGTGCCTTTCTGCCATTTGTAAAAATGCCATTTGTTTCATTAACTAAGAAAACACTAAGTACTAATTACTGCCTACTGTGGAGCTTGTAGATTTTATTTTAATGAAGGTATTTCTCATTTTCAGTTTTTCACTAGTAATTCACGAGTATGTCTTGTGAATTGATTTAAAAACCATCTTTGGAAATACAAAGTATTTGCTGTATATTTCAACATTATTTAAAAATAATTTATTTAGTAGCATTAATTCCACAGTGTGTAGAGCTGTGCTCTTGCAAAGGATATCTAAGAGTCATAAGTGCTGAACTGTCTGAAATTTCCGTTCTGCCTGCCTCAAAAGTAATTGTCCAAAATCAAAATGTATCATTGTTTTAGTATGATGTAGATGGTGGCTACATTGCCTTGTATAATTTTCCCTGTGACACAGTGATTCAAAATTCTTCCATCTTGATTGACCATTTTGAAAAATCATAGTCATGTTTCCTGGAGAAACTGTCTCTATAAGGAATCTACAACTCTTCCTTCATAGAGAATGAGCTTAAAGCTTCTTGAAGCTATCTTGCCAAGTATGTAGAGTTGTGAGTGAAAATCCCCTTTTCTCAGGTTTTTAGTCTATGATGTAGTGAGGCATTAAAGCTTGTAGCTCTTGTGTGCTCCATCTGCAATTATTCTTTAATTTGCACAATTGTCTAGTTTAGCCATGGGCCCCAATAAGTAAATGGGACCAAACTACCCAGCAGGTGTTATGCTGTTTTTGGAATGTAATATTGGCTAGTGATATTTTTGAGACCACATAAAATCCTCTGCCAAATTGTCACTGTGTTCATGAGGTTTGTTATAAATAGTATGAAATTAGTTTGTACTTTTACCATAATCAATTACATTTAACAGCTGATGCTTGAATGTAGACTTCACTTCTTTCTGAAGACAAAATACTCCTCTAAATTTTAGTCTTCATTGCTAAAAATAATAAAAGACACAGCCTGTGTAAATCCATTCAAATATAAAGAATTGTTTTAATTGGAGATACTTGCTGTTCTACAAGTTTTGGTGGCATTTTGCAGCTTGCAGTTATTTAGGATTTACAAAGTGTTGTAAAAATGTTACCTGTATTAAAGACTGAACTTTCAACCATGGCAAGGTATTTTCAGGGTGTAATTCCACATTTCAGGGTTTCTTTATTTAGATTTGCCTTTAGAAAAAATAAATCAAGGCATCTGAAGGAGAGCACTTCTTTTTTTCAGTGTAGAAAGAAATATTTCTTTGGGAAACATGTTACCTTGTTTCAAAGTACTAATGAGCTTAGTTTCCTGAAAAATTCGTCATGAGTGTATGAAGTCATGATTAACACAGGGGGACTCTCATAACTTAAATTATCTACAGCTAAATCTTTAAGTACAATGCAGAATAATAAAGGGATTTTATTGTCTCTCTCTTTTTTCAATAGGGAAAACATGTTACTGCTCAAAAGTCAAAAAGTAAGTACTTCAATAATTGTAGAGTTTTCTGGCTTGACTTATTTTCTGAATGCCTAAAAGTGTGCTAAAATGTTCTCCTGTGGTCAAGTGTGGTGCCATACTCCAATTTGTATGTCCACGAGAAGCATATAGAGAAACTTTGTGAAAATCAAGAGTTTGTCAAAACCTGTACATAATGAGTTCTAAAATAAAGACAGCTTATTTATTAAGCTACTGGAGCAACCTGATAAATGATGAAAAGTAATTCTCTGTTGATTTCCTTTTTCCCTCTTTGAGCAGGTAGACTGAAAAGTCCATTTATCAGGGTGGAAGATAGGAGTCGGTAAGTGTTCTCTTCGTGCATTTAGTAATGTCATTCTCAAACTGAGTAATTCAGAATTACTTGAGGAAGCGTGTCCTTAAATCTCAATTCCTTTCACTTTCCTGACTTCAGATGTCAAGTAAAGTGACATACAAATATCTTTAGCCACCAAATGAGATTGAGCAAGTAGGAGTATAGTAGGGGATATTTGCAGTAGGTGATGGAAGTGGCAAGTTAACAGGTAATTCTGGTTTGTAGTTCATGAGAGTGGGTCCTTTGGGTTACTTCCTTCCAAGAAGTGCAAGGGAATCCTGAACCTTTACATCTTTCCTTAGGTCCATACCCTGTAGCCCAAAAGACCAATAAAACTTTGCATACGGAATTCCACTCTTGTAGTTCCAACTCAATCGCATTCATCTCCTGCTGAGACCCTTTAGATGTAAGGAAAGAGAAGTTGTTAGTTAAAATAATTAATTCAAATTAGCCTTAATTTCCTGTTCAATAATTTCTTTTTAGAAGGAAAAGTTACAAGCTATTAATTGGATTTCAGTATCCACAATTGCATGAGATTTGATACTTTAAGCCTTGAAAAATTTCACACCTTTCTGGTCCTGTAATCAGTCAGTCTTTGTTGTGTAAGAAAATACCAGTTAGACAGAAGTTGAGAGAAAAATTAATTGTAAAAATAGTTTGGTCCTGCACAGCATTATTTGCACCTTTAAATGCCTAACTAACTTCTGAGTTATGATGTTGTTTATAAGTGCTAAATTCTTTGGCCTGATTTCTCTGACATTTTCCTGAATTGAAAAAAGAGATCTAAACCTGGTTGTACACTGTGAGTTGGTGCAATAGGTATGAGGGACATGGGGAGAGTGGGGAGAATTGGAACAATAGAGTTGTAAGGGTAAGAAATTAATATATAAATATATGTGAGTTTCACAATGTAGTGGAATACTAAACACTTGAAACACTTCTAAATATTTATGTAACATAATGTTTTTTAATGTTTATGCAACGTAAGGGGCAGGAAAACATAAGTAAAACAAAAANAGCAGCAGGTCATATTTTGGTGTTACTATTATGTTTCCAGACTTGCTCATGTAGTTTTGCCTGGGTAGCTCATAATAGTAATGTGTGGAAAAAATCAGACTGAACTCTGCCATCAGCATTTCAGTCAAGTAATTATTCAGTATGGGAACTTTTGACATGTCCTATTTTTGAAATTCTTAATCTATTCAGAGCACTGGTATGGTTGCTAGTTCTGGTATCTCTGAAAGTACAGNCAAATGCACTGTTGTTGAAATTGTACTTGGGTTTATTGGTTACCCAGCTCACAACAGCTAAAAGTCACAAAAGTCATATCCCAAGTAATGTTTAAGACAGCTATGGAAACTCAAGGAATGAATGACTTATTCTAAGATATTTATCTGCTTAGCATTCTGTGTATGTCATATGAAAAAGAGAAACATTTTTTCAAGATTTTGCATCAGGAGTAATGTATGCAATGAAGCCTTTTTTCCATTTTTGATGGTTCTCATGCACTTGTTTTGTGTTAATACAGCCAGTACCGACCATTTTATCTGCAGTTACTGAGTTTTCCATTTCTGAACTATTGTGTTCCAAAGCCATATAGTCCATTTGAGGTGGAGAAGAAGTATCCTTCTGGTCAAAAGCAAACTCAGTCTAAGGAAAGGTTTGTTGAAAACTTTATTTTATTGAGGTGTGGGTAGAGGAGAGTTGTTCTCTGAATTGTCCCATAACTAATTGTCATATTCTAATTTTCTGTGCTATTTAATACTATTAGCCATGTCTCATCTGATGTATTTTCTGCACTGTTGGTGTATGTCTCTCTATCTGTACCCTCTTTATCCTGTCTTTAGTCCTTTTTTTGGGCATACAGATGCATGCATCCAAAAATGTGGTCTTCTCCTTTCACTGTGGCTCAGCATAAGATATTTTTTTCCTTTCTGCCACTGGTTTCTTCTCTATCCTCATCTTGGATGCTGTTCAGTAAGTATTTCACAGGAAGTGGGTTTCTTAAGACTTCTTTTGTATTTTTCTATATAGTGCTGAAATAAGTAGTTGAATTTATTAAAGCAGTGATATTCAATCACAGTGCCTAACCATTGTTGATAAAGAGTGTATATTGTTGAAAATTTATAGCAATTAGATAGACTGCTAATACTGCTTCAGCTCTTCAAAGATGAAAAGTGGATGCCAGCTGCCCAGCAGAATTGCAGCTGGCTTTACAGCAAGTGTTTATGTGATACATTTTGGCATTCAGGCTCTATTTGAGCATTACAGATGCAGTTAGAACTTCAGCAAATCACTTTTATGATTTGAAACTATTTAAAAGTCTTAATTAACAGGTTTTTGTGAATCAGTGTGGGGTTTTAAATTTTTTTCTACCTAGCTTTTTTCATTGACTTCTAAAATTGTTTCATATGAGAGACTAAATATATTTAGGTGAAGGGTAGCTTTTCTATATGTGGAAGTTTCTGTATTTAGTAACTTGCTGCTTTTCTGTCCTTGGGGCTGAAAACTTACTTAGGTGTGATACCTGTTTTCTTTATGAAGTGGCTTCTCCACAGTTCTGTCCAGTCTTGACCGTAACACAGTGCTGGAGGTTTCAGCTGATATTGCCATGCTTTTTTTTTTTTTTTTTTTTTTTTTTTTTTTTTTTTTTTTTTTT
>VZTT01020014.1:54069-132607 GCA_013400855.1 Buphagus erythrorhynchus | reverse complement strand
GGCGGCGGCGGGGCGCGGTGGCCGGCGCTGAGCACGCGGGTGCGGAGCGAGGCGGCGCGGGCACAGGTAAGGGCCGGGCGGGGACGGGGACCCGCGGCGGTGCGGAGGGAGCCTCGCCGCACCCTCCGCCGAGGGGGTTTGCACCGCCGGGGCATGGAGAGCGCTCGGTGCGGAGCGATGCTCGGTGCGGAGCGATGCTCGGCCCGACGCGCGGCTCGGTTCCCGCAGGAGCGCGGGGAATGCCAGTCCTGTGCAAGGGTGCCCGAATTAGTGAAGGTGGTCCCCGTGCCTGTTAATGCCCGGCCCCGGGCGGCAGCGGGGCCCGGGCGGGCACAGCCCGCTGCCTGCGGCGGCCGGGGCACCCAAAATGAAAGTTGCGGTGCCTTTGCGACAGCGGGGCTTGGAACGCTGCGGCTGCTGGCTGAAGCGTGGGCAGGGTGGGTTGGTGTTCTGTGGACTCGGATGTGATTTTAAAAATAGAAATTATATATCGGAAGGGAATTGCTTGAAATGTAACATGTGAACTAAACACGGGATTGAACGTCCTTATTGCCTGCTGCCCAACCCGGCGTATATTTTCAAATTCCATAGAATCACGGAATTATTAAGGTTAGGAGAGCCCTCTAAAATGATCGAGTCCAACCATTAATCTGGCTCTATTTGTGTTAAAAACCATATTTATGTTATATGAAGACCAATCCCTATAACTTTTATCAACCTCGTTTTCTATTAAAATACAGTGATTTTCATCTTGACCCCTTTTGTTTGAGGTGGTACATGGCTGTTACATCTGAAGGAAAGAAACCTTGAGTCCATATTGTTATAGATGTAGAACATAAAATCTGAGCATTTGAGGTAACTGCTGCCATACAGGATGAGTTGCAGGCCTCTGTTTCCTTCTTTTCTAATTGACTACTCTGTGTTTAAGAAACAAAATAGGTGAAAAAATTCTCATATTTCTTTTTTTTTATAATCCATGAAGTATAGGAACCAACAACTTGCATTCTCTTTGTTTAATTAAATAATAATTAAGCTCTTAACAGCATATGTATTCACCTCTGAAGGTAGCTTACTCATGTAAAGATTTGTATATGAAGACCATATTTACAGTACAATAAAATAAGATTCTCAAAGTTCATAATGCTTTGTTCAAATATAAAAAAAAAAAACCTTTAGGCATTTCAGGACTCTTTGAAGACCCCCAAAAAGTCACAAGTTCAAACACTTTGTCACATGTCTGTTTTAAACTTAGTAATGGTTGCATTTGACTTCAGTATTAGGCTTAAAATACTGATCATACAGAACAAACTGCTAATTAATGGGTTTTGTTTTTCTGAATGTCTCAGCTTTTATTCACCAAATCTTATGCTCATAAAATTTTCAAGTCATCCTGATATAGTTAAGTTGCCAGTGTGAGTATTAGTCTAAGTGGAAAAAAAAAGCAACACAAGTGGTTTGAAAAGGGTTAAATACATTTATTTCACAACAGCCTCCACAGTAAACCAATATTAATGTGTAAAAGCTCTGATGTAAAGGTGAAAGCTACTACAACTTTTATTCCTAATCAAGAAGTTTCCCCTATACTGCTTAAAATATTCCCAGCCTCTTCCATGGTATTTGAGGGTTGTTACTCATGGAAAGATACAGTAGCTGACAGGACTTTGGACCAAAAAAATTGCCAAGCAGGCTGAATGAAGTGAAGCAGTACAGATTTTCTGTGATTCTGGCACAGAGCATGTTACATCCTAATTGCAGGATATTGCATCCCTTGCTCAGAGATCTGAGTCAGCTCGGCCGTAATGGACCAGCAGCGTGGCTGACTTTGCTTAACTGAAGTTATGTAGGAGCTGCCTTTAAGGAGGGTAATTATCAAAGTTATGGACTGACTTCCCAGAGTGAACTTTTATGGTGCTTTTGGTTGTCTTGTGAATGTCACATGAAGTATAAAGATACTGGATTCTGCTCGTACGTGAGGAGACACCCATGTGTGCCCTGAAGAGTTAACAATCAGTGGCATGTAAAGAGTAGGGGAACAGAGGTGCCCTCTACATCAATAACATTTCCATATGTATTTGTTTTATGATTAAATACATTCCATGGACTGTCTCCATGTTCTACCCACTGCTAATAGTCTTTGAGTAGCTGTATTTGAGAGTTAAAAAAGACGGTGTTGAATACAGATTTCAAACCAAATGGCCTTCTGAATTGGTTAAGGGAGCATGCTTCTTTGAGGAGGTAAAGGCATTCAAGAAGAATCCCTGGTGAGTGAAGGACTAGCAACCTTGTCTAGAAAAACAAAGATACCTGAATGGGAAGGTGCATTCAGAGGACTAGCCAACAAGGCTGTAGTTGAATTAATGTAAAACAATGTAGTAGTGTTTTGAATCGGATAAAGATAAAAAAGGGGGGGGGTGCGGGGAGAG
The DNA here is from genome assembly GCA_013400855.1 of Buphagus erythrorhynchus. Taxonomy (NCBI): domain Eukaryota; kingdom Metazoa; phylum Chordata; class Aves; order Passeriformes; family Sturnidae; genus Buphagus; species Buphagus erythrorhynchus. The sequence goes on along the minus strand of VZTT01020014.1, from coordinate 130,184 downwards.
ATAAGCTGGAGAGAAGGAAGTTGCATTAAATCGGATTGGATTCCTTTAATTCCTGGATGAAAGCTTTAGCTGCAGAAAGGGCAGAAGTTGAACAAGGAGGATGCAAGCCTGAGTTCAGAACTGCACAAAGGGAAACGAAGATGATCATGCAGAAGAATGCAGAAGAAAAGTGTGGCCTTTGCAGATCAGGAGTTTTAGAGCAGGCTTATGATGGAGTTGAGACAGAGGAGTGCAATACAAGAAAAGGGGGTGAAAGGAGATTATTGAAGACAGAAGTGACTGGGAAGTGATGGATGATGGATTTCTAAAAAAATAATGGTTTGTTTTCAGCATTTGTTGAGGTTTTTCTCTAGCAACTTCCTTTATTTTGTTTGTTTTTTCTATTTGGGCCATTGCCATCACTCAGCCAGAGCTGAGTGATTTCTCTACATGCATGCTTTACTATTAAGTAGTAAAGGAAATAGCCGATAAACTCATCTTAGAAACCCAGAATGTAATTGCTCAAAAACATAATTAATATGCTCACAACTATAGTTGTCCAAGATTGCTGAACCTCAGAACACAGCACAAGGAAAATGTTGTAGTGGCATGTGCATGCCATTAATGTTTTAATGTACAATATATAGTGGACATTGGAGAATTCACGTGACTTTGGGCTTCTGCTTTTAATTCCATTGCAGAATAGAGTCATTACTAGTATCTGTGACATTCCTGTATTTTGATTTCTCTGTTCCTCAAAGGGCGCCTGTTAGCAGCTGCACAGCACTTAGTGTGTAGAATAATCAAGATAAGATACAGCTAAAAATACACTAATATTGTATTATCATTAATGCAATCCAGAATCTTAACAGTGGACACCTAATTTACTGTTGCATAAATAAGTGTATTAGAAGATGAGATTCCTCTATGTCAGGGACATTCAGGGAAGGCTAATCTAATAATTTTGTGTTTGAAAGAAGGAAAGTTCCCACCCTGGACATTTTTAAGGAACCTTTTAACTCCGTGCCTTAAGCCATATTTTGGTATTGTAAAAGCACATGGGGAACCACAAGTTTTGTAATATTTTCCTTTAGTCAATATGGTGTAGGCATGTTCTTTGTTAAAATGTGGGAATGTGTAAGCATCCCTCCCCACTGCCTGTATTTTCATTATCCATTTTTGATACATCTAAGTTTTACATGGAAATTTGTGAGATTTGGCATGATTTTCAGTGGGAACAAAGTTCTGACCTGCTATGGATCGTGATTCACTCATCTCTGCTGGTTGTACAGGAAATTCATGATATGGCAATTTCTGTTTCTCAGGCTTCTGTTTTCCCCTTGCTCATTCCCCGTTGTCATGAAGGTACACTGATCTCTTCTGAGAGAGTGAAAGGGATGACCTGGTTGTAGGGAGCCTGGCCTGAAGGGGCTCCAGGACTGAGCTGCATCTGGAGACAGAAGTGCATGTTGTTTGTAGTCCAGAGTGAGTCAGTAGTTTTCAGTAAATAACTTATTTGTCTTCTGCAGCCTGTGTTGCTTGTGAGCAAGTGATACAATTGCGTACACCTATTTGTAATCATGGCTTGCAGATTTCTTAAATGATTTCTTATTGCTAATAATTTCAGAGAAGCTTTGCTCTGTCATGCTGAGTTTGCATAGCCCTTGGATTTGAAATCTTCATTAGTTATTCAACTATTGCCTAGTCTTTGCTATTGGATTCTCTGATTTCCTGTTGTCTCACTCTAGTCTTCAAACAGGATATCCCTGTTCTTTGCAGGTGCTTCTGAAATTGCTGACTCTTGCTTTCTGTTCTGAAGCTGTCAATTTCTGTTGGTATTGTACATTACTGCGTTGGGTAGCTCCAACAGATAGTAACTTTTTTTCTTTAAAAAAAGAGCTCTGACTGTTGAGTGGCTTATGAAATATCTCTAGACTTTGGGACTGATGGATGGTGACTGTTGGAAAGAGAAGTGTCATGAGAAATGTTCTGATTTAAAAAATCTTTTTCTGCCCGCTTAATCAAATGACTTCTGTCTCTTGAAGAAACTTAGGCACAATTTTTGATCATCCTAACACGAAACCAAAGGGAAGGAGGCTAAACTGGGAAAGAGGCTATAGTGAGTAATAACATGCATTTGGTTTATTGCTGAATTTGGTTTTCTTCCTGCCTTGTTGCCTCTTAAGGTTTGTAAGGCATTAGGCAAAACGTGTGTGACACTTTACTGCATGTTCAGTGTATGCAGTTCTGAAGTATGATAAGATACTTCACCAACATTGCAATATTTTTTGAATATGTGAATGATGGTTAAAATATTCATACTCTTGATGCAGGTCTTGCCTTCCCGAAGAGGTAAAAAACTGCTAAAAGCTAAACTTTGCTATAGATTGCATGTTGAATGATATAAGGGCATTGAGGGTGTCCTTTGATTTCTGATGTAAGAGGCACTTTCAGGAGCACCTTTCTATAAAAGGACTCAAAGTGTGTTTTGGTATTTTATAGGCAAAGAATATTTCAAATTCCTAATTTATCCTTCTTTGTAAGCTCATATCAGGAAAAGTCTGATGAGATTGTTTTTATGACAGTAAATGCAAAAGTCCAAATCATCCAGCAAAAAATCTCTGCTAGCTGCTGCTTCTGAGTTCATGTTGTTTTGTGTCATCTTCTCATGCTTGTGCCATAGTAGACTGGAAAAGAGAGATATTCCTAAATCTATGGCTTAGCTTCATAAAACAGACTTATATACAGCCAAAAAGGATATTAAAGGCTCAGATGTAACAATTTGTGTAGAGAATATTTTCCCAGTGTTTGCTTGTTGCCATGATTAGTGTGGTAACTGCAAAGTCTGACAGGAGTGATTTCCAGCTCTGGTGATGAATGTGTCTGCATTCACTCCTGGTCTGTGTTGGTGCCCCTGAGTGCAGGATCACACCAAGTATTCTGTCTGCCATGGTTTCACTGTGTATCTGTTTTGGGACTCCTACAGTGGCTAATCAGCTGTATCAGCTATAACACATGCATGGTGTGGAAGTGTGTTACATCCTGAGCAGTGTCATGATAAACTTTGATGAGATTTAGCCATATTCTGGAGGAACTACATGTGAAGTTAAGATTCACTCTGAAATGTTTGCTACAAGAGCATTATGGACATATGTGTTAAAAGGTCATGGTAGATGTTTTATCCTTCTGATAGTCCAGGTCCCTTTTGTAGTTTTCCCAATAATCATACCAGTCTTTAAGTGACTCGAAACTAACAACTTTTTTAGGGCTCTGCTTGTGAAAACATTATCACAGTTATCCTGTCAAACACTACTTAAAGGTCAATCAAACTGTATAAAACCTTCAAAAGCCTGATAGGTTCAGCTCTGTAAATTGTGGGTCCTTCTAGCTAGCACTGGCTCAGGGCTTTTCTCTCTCCAGTTAGCTCTGCTGAGGTTTGCAGTCCTTCCACTTGTTGCTGCCTCCCCTGGAGTTTCTCCCCTGGAGAGGATGGAAGACGAGGATCCTTGTCTTCCACTCCCATGGGTTTGAGCCAAGGCTGCCTCTCCTCCCAGGCAGATTGCTCTTCTGCTTCATGGGAAGTAGCTCACATGCCAGATGATTTCGTGGCCAGCCCAGGCCCGTGTGTATTCTCTCAGTCTAGATAACTGTGGATACAGAGGGTGAAGTCCAATACTGTCAGAGATCAAGACTGGACACAGGATTTTGGTGTCTTCCTATGCAATCTATCTTTCTCTTCATCTACTGATATAGTTCAGTGTTTTCATCACTAGATAATATTTTTCAGTATTGTTTTTTCTAGAAATAGTGTAATTGTTTGTTTCTTGCATGTTAACCAAAACTGCTGTATTCAACCTCTCCAAAAATTACTATAACTCCCATCCTGTCTTTCTTTTCTCTAGTTTTGACTTGTGTAATTTATTTTAAACAATGCCAAATTTGCTATGATGGTATGTGGAAAACCTTCAGACAAGAAAACCTTCAGTGCCCCTCTAGTTACCTTCTTTCCTTTGGCTTGCCAGTGATCTCCTAGATACTGTATGGATACACTGCTCTGTGGAGATGTCTTTTGGAGCACATACAGGATCTCAGAGATCTGTCACGTGAAATTTATCTCTTCATAGCTGCAGATGCTCCCTGATAGCGCTCCTCTGAAGCCACTGCAATAGTTGCATTAATCTGCTGAGGAGAAATCATTGCTGCAGGGGTGAACTGTGCAGCAGCAGCTGTGCTGATCCACAGCCAAGCGTGAATGTGGAACAACATCGTCCTCAGATGGAAGCATGTCCAGTGCAGATGAGAGCTTTGGACACTGAAGATTACATCTGTGCAAGCTTTTAGTACTTTAGTGGGAGGACTATGTGAAGGAAGGCTTATGGTTTTTTCCCAGAAACTTTATTGTTAAGCACTGAACAGAAAGGTGGCTGAAATGTGTGTGCACATGGTCAGGACATGTTCTGCCAGGCTGTGGCGTGCACTGCCATGATGGGGCTTGGCTGGTTGGGTAAGTCCAAGTGGAAAGTCAGGGTCACCTGAAATTAAAGAATTATGAAGAAATCACAGAAAATGGCGAAAGATATAGAGCTGTTTTAATTGTTGAGTCACTAGGAGTCCAGCTTGAAAATTGGATTCAGTTAAAGTAAGTTAAAAGCATGGCATTGTTGCTGTGCATTTGCCCCCAGACAATGAAATCTGGTGATTCGTCTGGTAATTTGACCAGCTCAGGTTTGTCTACCTACGGTAAATTCACTCTGAAGTCTCTCTTTCTTCCTTGTTTTTAAGTGAAATGGGTGTTACCAGACCAGAAAACTGTAGCAAAGGATCATGCTTTAGAAAAAGCATACTCCAGAATGTGGCATTAATACAAAGTTTAGAAAAATTTGTGTGGATAAATGCCTTCTAATGAAAGTGTGATGTATAGGAATGTGGATGCTAGAGCCCTGACTTACAGCTCAAAAATTGCCCAGAAGAATAGCAGTATGTAGGAATACACTCTGTTCCAGAAATGTCTTCTTAGAGTATTTTGACTCCTGAAATTCAGTGGGAATGAAAAAAATCCATCCATCAGTTGCTTCAGAAAATATATACAGTGAAAATGTTGATTCATTTTGATCTCCTAGGCTGTATCAAGGGGAAAAGGAGTTTTGAAATTTGCTCTTCTTGCACTTTTCAACTTGAAGCAGGACTTTGATACTTGAATGTAGAGGGTGAGTCATATGTAAAAAATATTATCTATGGAATTGATTGAGCAATGTATTGGCATGCCTAAGAGTCAGCAAGTTTTGTCAAGCTTTTGTTAGCCTCTAATGCTAACAGAATGTTGGTGAACTTTCTGTTGGTGCCCAGGGTCCATTCCTGGGAGAAGTTAACCTTGTTGGTAGGCCTTAAGTGTCAAAGAGTGCTTGTTACTTCCAGTTAGCAGAGCTAATCTTTTGGTAGTAAGCTTTCATTTGTATGTAAACTAAATGTAAGACCATTTGAAAGTGTTTGAAATATGTCACTATGTTGCTGAAAAAAGGTTTGGTCACTGATACTGGGATAAAGGAGCAAAGTTAGAGGGGACTCTTTTTACTACATTTGAATGCTTTATTTGTAATGTAAGGGCAGCTTAATGGAGGGTTTTTGTAGACTTCTCTCATAGTGGAACTCTGTTCCTTCATTTCTGAAGGCTGCAAGAGACGCTGAAAAGGGGGCCTTTCAATGTTATTGATTCCTTTCAGAGCTTGGAAAACATGTAGCTAAAAATGACCTCAAGGCACCATCTGCTTCAGCAAAGGAAATGCCTTCGCTCCTCCTGACTGTTGGATCCGCTGAGTTTTCCTTCTTGCCTAAATGGTGTTCTTGGACAATAGTCCTTTCTCCAGAGGGATGACACAGAGCTGCAGATGGGTTCCTGCTCAAGGGCTGCCCACAGCACGTGTGTTGCTGCCCTTGTTGTGTGCTCTGTCCCGCTGCAGATGGGGGTGTGTTGGTTGTTTGCCTCTCCTGCTGCAGCTGTGCACGGGTAGCATCTCCTTTGGGCTCTGCCCACTTGAAACTGCCAGGGAGAGGGGCATTTACTGAGGATAGATTGTCCTTGTCGGAGTCCTTGCCCTCTGATCTCGTGTTTCTTCACAAAGCAGTTTTCCTCTCTGATTGCAGCCAGGTCCTGGGCTGCTGAGTGATACAGATGGAATACATTGCGCTTCTGCTGCTGGAGTATTTTTTGTTGATTCCTAGGCATGCCAGTACATTGCTTTTCCTGCTAGATCTGGCTTTCTGAAAACTACAGTCACTGTGGGGAGCAGTGGAAACTGGTGTTTCTGGGTCACAGGGTGAGTCTTTGTTTGCTCTGCTCCCAGTCTTAGCTTTAGAAGTGTGATCTTCAATGGTCGTCATAGTTTTGTATGAATTATCGCGGGAAAAGATTCTGAATTTTTCAAATTTTCATTCATGACTTTTCTTTGTTTTCTATAGGTAGCCCTGTACTTGATTAATCACAGTTTTAACAACCTATTTGATCATAATTTCCCTAGCCATTAGTGCTTGATGAAGAATGTTTCTGAGCACATTTTAAAAACATGAGGTTGAGCCGTCACCAGTTTTCTGGTTTTGCCCCAGTAGTGATACATTTAAGACCTCTGGCACTATAGATGTATGTAACCTTTTATACATGAATCCTTGCTGCTTCTTTTCAGAAAAAAGGGGGAAAAAAAAGACTTCCCAAAAGTTCTTGCAGTTCTTCCTTTCACAGTCATTTGAAGTCTTGCAGGAACTAGTCTCACAGGAAATCAAAACTTATAAACAAAACTTCAGAATCAAATTAACATCATCCTCTACACTTAAAAGCACAACCAGTGTGAGATCAGGTGCCACAGGGCTTTACTGGTGCTGGAAACAAGTGTTTGATTGCCTCTTGGGAAGCAACATGCCCACTCTGTTACTCAAATTTGTCCTATTAGATATGTGAGATCAAATGGTAGCTCGTGCTAAATTTGCTAGCAGTGACAACCCAATAATTCTCCTGTCTTCATTGTTCCATATAACAGTTAAACTTGGGTGAGTTTTTGAGAAAGATGAAGTGGAGGTGAGGAAGGAGAGCAGGAAGAGAAGCTTTCAGGGGTCCCCAGAAGGATCCATGTTTGGAGCAGTGACACCTGTGTGACATCTTGCATCAGTTTGTGCTCAGGACTTTTTTCCCTTGTGCTCTTCCCGCATATATATTGAGCAAATTCAAGCAGTCTCTGTGTTCAAACACACAAATGGAAAAAATAGGGGGGTTTGATGTGAATTTTTTGTGGCCTTCCTTTTTTTCCTTCTCCTTCTCCTTCTCCTTCTCCTTCTCCTTCTCCTTCTCCTTCTCCTTCTCCTTCTCCTTTTCCTTTTCCTTGCTTCTGGGAAGACTAATTGACTAATTACTGACATTTTAGAGGTACAAGTGGTTCTTGCTTCTGAGTTTGAGTTCATTGATACTATGATGTTTATATGGAGAAAAGCTATTTTAGGTCATGCTTATGACCACAAGGAACTGGGCCTTGGCACTACACTCAGCTGATGGTGTTTAGCTCTCCCTGTGCTCCACCCTCACTTGGCATGGAGAACAAATGTGTGATCCAGGACTAAAATTGAACATGCGTCTATTAAAATATTTTCTTATTTCTACCTTTTTCTCAGAATAAATAATGAATTTACTAAATGTGCCCCAAAGAGGTAGTTGTAAAAGCATTTTCATCAAACCATGATCCTGTTCTGCAGTTTTTTCATTAAATAAACTCCGCCCCGCCAAATGCCCCAGAGAGATTTAGATTTATCCATTGGATAAAAAGAGAGAGCTTGCATGAAGAATGTCAGATAATGACAACTGATACAGTAAATGAGTGCCTATAAATATCATGAGAATGCTAGGAAAAGTAAAATAGAGATTTTGCAGTTGTTTAATATGCTATGATATGTGGATCCAGCTCAGTGATACTGAATTTTTGATTAAAATTAGATATTTTCAAATGGCAGTAGAAAAGGCCTGAGGAAATAATGTTGCAGTTATATTTTATTGTGTATTTTTGAAAGAAGATTCTTTCACTTGGGATACATATTTTTAATATTAGATCTAGGCTTATTTCTGAATTTTGTCTCTTAGCAAAATTTTAATTATTTTTTCTTCTCAGTACAAGTGAAAAAGTAATTTTTGAACAGATTTCTTATTTTACATAAAGCAACAATATACTGCACAACTCTGGATTTATTACAACAAAGCTGAGACTGCAGATTGTCTTTTTAGAGTGTGTACATTTTATGTCTCCTTTTATAGAGTGCTTATTGGCGCTGCATTTCTCTACTCTAGCATAAATTTATTTGTAATGATTATTCTCAAAACAGCAAATCTAGGTAAATCTACATGAAATTTTTAGTGTATTCTTAATTTAATTTCATGAATATATTTATTTTGATTTCCCATTGGCTTATCTGTGTCCTTACTGGACTTAAGATAACCTATGTTATTTCATACACACTTAAGGGACTGTCAACAAGCTGAGGTTTCTGTTCTCTGAAATGGGAAGGGGATTAAATTTACATCTAAGGAATCTACTGTTTTATAAATGTGACTGACTCACCGAATGTATGGTATAAAATCTCATTGTTCTTACAAGCTCTGAAGCACACTTTTAAAGTTTTTTCTTCCTGTAATGTCCTGTATTATTTTATCTCTTGATTCTCTTGATGCTTTTCTTTCAAATCTACAAATTTGATCAGAATATTTTAATTAGAAACTACAATGCTATATATAGTAGTAAATAGAAAATTTTTTACATCAAAGGGCAAACATATAAATAGGTTTTTCTTCTTGATTTTTAAAATGAGACTTTTTTCTTTTTTGACAGAAATTTTTGTTATCTTTTCCAGCAAAACTTATAAAAAAGTATCTAAGTGTTTTATTAAGGATACTTTTCAAGGAAGAAATATGTTATGAGGAATTGCACATTGCATCACAACGTTTTAAATTATTTTCCTTGTTTTTTGAGGAAAAATCTTAGTCATCATGTTGCTGTTCTGCTTTCAATACTCAGCTAATTATACACAATGTGAGAAAAATGTCTAAATTTTTCAATTTAAAATTCTTGTTAGTTTGATTATTCTAAAGTGCATAGCTTGTAAATGTTTCACTGGTGGTTAAGATGCTTGCCCTATTTGAAATGAAAATCTTTGAAACATGTTGAAGGTTACCTGCAGAGCAGTGCATGGATGTTGATCTGCAGTGGTGTGTGCTGGTTGTAGTTGATGTACATTTGTTCCCTTTGCAGGTGCTCATTCTTTGGGGCCAGTTTCTGGAGAAAGCTGATCCCCAGCAGGAGAACCAAAGGGACATTATTCTGTCGTGTTTCTCTGTAGTAATAAATAGTCATATTTGGTACTGATTGTCCGTCTCCTCTATTACTGAAGTGATCCCTGAGGCATGGAGCAGGTGATTTAAAATAATTGGAATCACATTGCTCTTGGTTTGGCAGGAAGGTTTGCATACCACTTTTGTTTTTGTAGAATTCAAGCTTATAATCTTTGCTTTATCTTTTAGATAAAATATCTTCATGCTTAGTGGTTTGAAATAATCTCTTCCACTCCATTTACTCTTGATTCCTCTCAGACATTCACTGACATGCTTAAACCTCACAATCTTTAACAGAAGTTAGTTCTGAATAGTTGCATTAGGTGCATGAGATGCTTAGTATTTTCTGTAGTGGGCCTGGCAGGTCAATGCAATTTATGCACCACTAGAAATTGCACCTGAAGTACTGCAGCTAATTTCAGAGCTGTTATTGGTATTTTTCCTCTTCGGTTGCATGGCATAAAAATTTCAGAACTTTTTGATTGTGTTGGAGGCATTGCATTGTGCTCTTCCATTCAGTTGTTTGATTCTCCTTTCCTGGCTCTTGTTCATGTTCTGCTTTGAGTGCATCTTCTGGTCTCCAGGAGCTCCCCTTTTATGACTCAGTTGTCAGCCACTGATGTGTCAAGCTGATGGTTGTTGCAAAAGGCCCACATTTTCTGAGAGAGTTCTTGAGTTTGAGAACTGAATGGCGTAATTGATTGTCTTGTTTCAGTGGTTTAGAGAAGCCTTTGCAGGGGCCTTTCTTGTTGCTTCTGCTTGACTGAGGTGGTATAGATTGAAAGTACTTATTTCCTCTCTTTGGGTTCTTTTATTGACATATGTCTATAAATGTAAGCTCCTTTGCAGCTGGCCATCAGGTAAATGTGCTTAAAGATAATGTAAAGCCAAGACTTTAAAAAATCAATTTCTTTATTTTGTGGTTCTTAACCAGATATTTAGAAGAACTGTTACCCTAAAAAATGCATTGTCTGGAATTCTTAAGGTGCAGTTTTTGTTACAGTGGATGAGATTTTTAGCTGAAAGGGAGAATCTGTCTTCCTCTTCATTCTCTCGTGGGTGTCCCCTCTGACATCTTTCTATTGCATCTACCTTGTGGTTTATTTAGATCAGTTTATTTGTCTGAAAAAAAACAGGCCCACTCCAAGTGGTGATAAATTTTCTGCTGCTGATCTGACTTTCTGGCTAGCCACATGAGCTGACAAGGGGGAGTAGGTGGGAGCACATGGCCAGGATGGGGCAGAACTGTTCATTTTCGGCAGCAGCCCACAGTGTGTGGTGTGACACAAACACGTATCAGGAAGGGATGCAGTTTCTGGAAAGGGATGAATTTGTCAGGCTATCCAGAATGTCTTGGTATCTTGGAAGGTTTGAAATACCCTTGAGATACACTTGATTGCACTTGAGCTTAAACTTCATGGTAAGTTTCTGAGTTTGCATCATGTGTCTTGGGGAGTGGTTACATCTGTGTGATGTTTTTCATATTAATTTATTCATACGTATTTTCTCCCTTAAACCCACATTAACAGCTTCTGTCAGGGAATAACTGTGGTCCAGGGTCACCTTAGAAATACATTAGCTTGTAGTTGTTTATCTTAGAGATGTGTTCAAAGGAGGAAATCTCCCAGACCAAATCGATATGGTGCAATATACCTAGCAGTTAAAAGCCAAGCCAAACCAAAACAATAGAGTCATTTTTGCTCTGATGGTCTATGAAGGGGATCTATTTTAATGACAAATGTTACATTTAATGTATGTACATTTAGAAATCCAAGTTAGGCTTTTTATATTGTTTCTTACTCACTAATTCTCTTCTGGTGCCAGCATATGGTCATAGAGAAGACTTGGTTATACTCTGTATAGAGATCTAAATGATGGCATATGTAGCTATGTTGTTAACGAGCAGGAATAATAGAATGCTGTAGAATGTTCTTTGCATTTAGTAATGTAATGGTGAGAATCAAAAAACTGGGCTGTCATTACTCCTTTGATCAGAAGGCAGTTGTTGCAGTGCAGGTGGATGAGTGAAGGTTAGCTAAGGTTGGTAAATGGGCTGCAGTGGAACAAGGGAATGGCAGAACTGCCATTGGTCCCTTGTACCTTGCTTGATTCATGGCCTGTCACATCCCATTTGTGAATAGCGGCCTGAAGATTCACATCTAGCAAGAGAAGATGAAATTTTAAAATCATCCAAAGCAGACTCTGCTGCCTGAGAGGTGGGAAAGAAACAACAATGGTAATGTGATAATTTGTTGATGGTTGTTTTGCTGTATTTGTGGTTGCACTAGCTGCTGCAGGCCAGGAACAGCTAAATGATGGTCCTGCATGTGGGTGCCATGTGTGCTGTGGGTGTCTGAACATTTTGTGGGTGTCTGTCATCGCAGATGCCAGCTGGATGTATATTTTTTTTTTTGTTTGATTATTTCCTTTTAATTTTTTATTGCTTTTGTGATAGAAAGTAGGCTTTTGATATTGATGGTAATTAACCACCTATTATTTACCCAGATAAGGTAAACGATATGTAATATATATATTCATGTGGTCAAAAATGATACATTTGTTCAAAAAAGATGATAAATTATCCAGAAATTACAAGAACCACTTAGTAAAGACCTGGTAGCCTGTATTACAAAGCAGGTTAGATATATTGGGGATAGACAAAAGGGTACCTGACACGGAGTTATATCTATTGATGTGCCTTCTAAGGAGCTTTCCAGTTTTCCTGCATCCTTCTGAAGTGTAGTGCAAATGTGTAGAGTTTCCTGTCATGCAATTTTGTGTGCATCTCCACAGTAGTGACACAGCCAGGCATTTTTATAGAGGGCCCCCAGCCTGAGCATCCTCTAGTAAGAGAAACTGTCCTGAGTTCTGAGTTTTTTTAAAGGATTCATCTGTTTGTGGATATGTATTCATGGCTGTTATCTTTTTAATTTATTAATACTCATGCTTATATATGTAGACATAACAAGAAAATTTTGCTGTAGGGCAACTGAAAGATGTAATAAACAAAAAAAGTCATGATTCCCTCAACCTTCCTTTTCATTGCTACTGTTCTTTCCCAAGGAAGCTGGTATTCTCAGCTCTTCTGGATTTAATGCCTATTGAAAGCCTGCCAGTAGTTTTAGAAAGAGTGAATTTGATGATTCGCATTATCCCATCCTGTTCTGTGTTTCCCAGAGCTTTCAATAAATCATTTGTTACAGTTGTACTATCCTGTATTATATTTTTTTGGAGAAGTGTAGTTTAGCGTCGTAAGCAGTTCTTCGGCGCTTCCTCTTAGGTCCTCTATCTACATGCTTCAAATCTTAATGTGCACATTTCAATGGAAACAAAATAGGAACAAAGTTGATACTGTTCCAAAAGGTCTCCAAGTAGCTCTTCTAATTAATTTGTTTAATAACATGGCTGTTCTGTTTCTTGGGTGTTTTCAGGTTTAGAAACAAGTGTTGCATTTCCATTGGATAGCTGAGTATTTCACTACTACTAGAATAAAAGTCTGTTTCTGGCAGTTGGGAGGTATGAAGTGTTCCCATGTTTGCTTGCTGTTGGACTGAATTAAAGGAACTGGTTTGGGGAGAATATATGGTAAAGAAAGGAAGAAAAGAAAGGAAGCAAGCAAGCAAGCTGTTTCTCTACCACCCATTTTTCCTTGGTTTTAGTAGCTGCTCAAGGGTTTGGAGTTTTGGGAACCTTTTAGAGGGTTGTGAGTCAGAGCTTTTCAGAAAATGCAGCCAATTATATTTTATCCCATTGCTGTCTCCTTGCTGTATGAGAGTCTGTGTGAATGAACAGTTTCTTTCAGGCAGTGTTGGTGAGGTTTGTGAGAGTACAGTTGTCTGACCAAGCCAGTAATGTCTCAGCTGTTCTCTGGTCTGTGCCCAGAGTCAGGGTGAGGAACATGTGAGCCAGGGGACGTCTCACTTCCCTTTGCTTGGCTTTGCCCACGATGGGAGTTTGAAGAGCCATTTCCTAGAGTGTGGATGGGTTAGGATGTGGGGTTACTCTGCATCACAGATTGTGTTGTTGGAAATTCTTGAATAAGTCTCATAGATTCTGATCTTTTATTCACTATCATAGACTGCTTTGTATGTTTCAATGCAATTTTATTTGGTTAATGACACATTTTTACTTACAATACAATACTTTTACAATACAATACAATAAAAATACAATACAATGTTTTTACTTATTGTATATGTTTTGTTTCTGCATTCTCAAACCAGTACAAAAGGCTTTGCCATGACTTATTAATAATTCCAGTCTTTTCCATATTGCAGTCTACCCACATTGCTCGAGCCAGCTTCCAGGTTGATGCTTTTGGATCATCTTTCATCTTAGATGTGACACTAAACCAGTAAGTAATGACTGTATCTTACACTACATTTGTCCAAGACCTGGTGCCTGTGAAATGGAAGTTTCCAAATAGAGTTTTTAGAGGCTGTATTATAGCAAAAATACTATTTTAGGTATTGAGCTAATTTGTAGTGGTATATTTTAGGTTCTTCTGTTACTTTCTTGAGTAGTATTGTAGGCTTTGATATTCCCATTGTTACTACTTGGTAGCTATTCCAGTATAACTGACATTCTAGTAGTTTAATTTCACCTCACAGAATCACAGAAAGGTTCAGGTTGAAAGGGACCACAGTGGGTCATCTGGTCCAACCCCCCTGCTCAAGCGAGCCTATCCTAGAGCACATGGCACAGGATTGTGTCCAGATGGTTCTTGAATATCTGCAGTGAGGGAGGCTCCACAATCTTTATGGACAATCTGTTCCAGTGCTTGGTCACCATCACAGTAAAGAAGTTCTTCCTCATGTTCAGGTGCAATTTCCTGTGCATGAGTTTCTGCCCTTTGCCTCATCCTATTGCTTGGAACCACTGAGAAGAGCCTGGTCCATCCTCTTGGCACCCTCCTTTCAGATACTGACAGAGACTGGTGAGGTCCCCTCTCAGTTGTCTCTTCTCAAGACTGAGCAGGCACAGCTCCCCCAGCCTTTCCTCCTAAGAAAGATGTTCCTATCCATTAATCATCTTTGTTGCCTTCTGCTGAACTTGCTCCAGGAGCTCCATGTCTCTCTTGTTCTCAGGAGCCCAGAACTGGACAAAGCACTCCAGGTATGGCCTTGCTTCTGCTAATTTACTATAAAGGCAGATTACAAACTTCACACAGAGCCTTCCTGGATAGTAAAAGATGGATTTCCCAAAAACTGGTATCTCCGAGCATTTTAATAACCAAGCATAAAGTACTGAAGATACATCAATTGCACAACAGCTAATCCTCAAAAAACAATGAGTACTTGGGAATGAAGTTTCTCCAGAGTGTTTACAGCCTTTTGGAACAGAGAAGCATTATAAGGCAGTAGCACTGTGAACTTCAGTCCATGAGGAAAGATTGAATAATAGTAAACTTACAGTGAAATCTGGTGTGCGGCTTTCAGTAATAAGTTTTTGAAGTAGTCTTTTAGCACAGCTATTTTAACACAGAAGTTGCTTTGCTTTTCTGTCCTGAAGTGAAAAGAGAATAAATAATGGAATAAATAGAAGTGTTTTGTTAAGTAATTCAGCTCCTAGTAATTGAACACAATGTTTTGTGGTTTGGTGTAAGAGTTTGCATGCAATTGCTGCAAGTTTTTCTGCTGTAAAGATGAACTGTTCAGGCTGCAATGACACCCACTCAAATTTCAGGTTCTTTTTTTCACTTGTAAATATTCTTGAAACAGTGGCAATTTCTTTACATGCTGTGACATTAGTTAAAAAGCACATCCTGCTGGTTACAGACAGTGGAGACACTGTGCTGCTGGAAGGAGAAGGCAAGAGGCTGATTTAGAAGTATGATTTTATAACAACTGTATTTTAAAACAGTTATAGAGGAAGAATTCCCTGCTGAAAAGCACCAAATCCTCGACACTGAAATGTTTCTTGGAAGTAGAAATTTTGTATATATATTTATACCTCACTGAGAGTAGGCTGCACAAACCTGTTTTAATTTGGCAGGTTGATGGTGTGGTCACAGTTAGTTTCTAAAAATCAGCTTCTAAAAATTTCCAGTTAGTTTCTAAAAATTGTCCTTACAGTATAAATTTCAGGTCATCTTAAAAAAAGTAAACACAGTAAACATTAGTAAACACATTTACTAATGGTCTCTGAAAAGAGAAGTTAAGGCTTTGATTTTATATGTATAAGGACATTTGTAGGTAGAATTTTTTGTTTATGGACATATGCACATAGACACACAAACATATGTTTAACATTTTATTTGTTTTGAGCTGAGTGCCATTTTTATGTCATTCCTTTGTTGTCTTGGATGATATTGCACAAGTATGTGTATGGTAAGACTGTCAAAATGCTTTCTTATTGTTCTTAAGAGTGCTGGAATCCAACATAATATTAACTTTTCTTGAAGAGCTACACTTTTTATAATATGAAAGAAGTTCTATCACAAATGGTGCAAAATGGAAAGAAGAAGACTGCAAGGAAATCAAGATGTTGGCCTTCTGTCATGATATTTAAATCAACTTTTAAACTACCTTTGAAATATCATTTGAAGATCATCAAATAAAAAGAGGGCCAGGTATACCAGAGCAAAATTAAAAATTTATTTTTAATTACCTTTCAGTGAAAAAATCTTTCATTTAGAAGGTTGTAAATATATTTTTCTTTTGCAGTTCTTACTCTGCATATTATATTCTGTGTGTGTATTTAGACCATGGTAGCTCTATAGTTGAAAAGTAGTTAAATTCTTGTAAGCAGCAAGGTTCAAGATTTTAGTTATCCTCTGGAAAAAATATCAGTTTAGTATTCATAACTGAACCTCTGCTAATATCTAAAGCATGTTGAAACAGGCCCGTGTGGTAAAATTAGCTCTTAAGTGTAATACACATTTGAGAAATGTTAAAGGAGGTATGGGGGACACAGGGGGAGAAATAATTTAAAATACATGGGTTATCAGAAAGGAGGGACACTCCTTGCTGTCTCCTTTCTTGCAGTCTTCATGTTGTTTAAAGCTTAGTGTACCTGAATATATCTGAGCATCATCTGTAGTTACAATATCAGTGGTGGTCAGTCACAGTGAAAGTGTCCATTTTCCCATATGGTTCCCCAATTTATGGAGGAAAAATGTTCAAAATTAAAATGAGAGTAGCAAAAAGGGAGCTTAAAAAAAATCAGGAATTAAAATATGCTCCTGACTCCAGATGTTTGTCCACAATTTTTTTTCTTTTTCAGCTTTCCATGTGGCTTTTTTTGCTTTATTCTTTTCAAATCCATGTTTTTTTTTTCTGTCAGATTCTCTGTTCCTTCTGCTGCATTTGCCTATGCTGTTTTATACATACTCCTGTTGTGTGCCCTGTTTTATTTTAGATTCTGTTTGTGTATTTTCCATCTCTGTTCTTATTCAATTCTCTAGAGTCACACTTCTCTTTGTCATCTTTTTCCACCAGGAATAGTTGTCCACTCAGCCACCACCATAGGTACTGCACAAATTTCTTATTTTTCTTTATTCATTTCCTCATCAGCTTTCTGTACACTCACAGTTAAGGCTGGCAGAAGTGTTTGTGGTCTCCTGCTTTTCTCTCTTCCCCCCTTGCCTGATACTGTCTGTTTTACCTCTTCATTTCACTTGCTACTATTGATTTGGGGTGTTAGTTGAAGCAACTTTCCCTTCTGCCACCTCCCAAAACAGTGGCCCGCAATCAAAGGCTCACTGATTTCTGCAGTGAAGCAAACAGTGAAGATACTGGGCAGGAAAATAAAGAAATGCACCTTACACGACATTTCACACATCAGGAAAACTGAGACCCAGGACAGGAGCATTCTGCAAGTCCTGGATAAAAGTGAGGAAGGAAATGAAAAAATTTCCAACTGGTATTAAAGTGTGGCAGTTTAATTTAACACTGAAATCTGTGTACTTCCTTTTTGCATATTTTGGATCTCAACCAGTTGTGAATGTGTATTTGATCACATTAAATGCAGATGTAAAATATGCTCAAGTATAACCTGTAATGATAATAAAAAGTAATAACAAGCTGTTAAAATTACAGTGTAGTTTCCTTTTTTTTTATTCCCTAGTGATGGTGGTATTTTCTCCATATACATCACCATTCTTTCTTCCTCCTTTTTTCCCCAGTTGCCATAGTATTTCTGCAATGAGCTTTTTTCTAAGATGTGGTGTTTCCTTTTAACTTTTCTTGCCTTTTCAGCTGGCTGTAGCATTTTCAAAGGAGCTTTCAGATGGAATCAGCTGTGTTTTTCAAAGGTTCAATGCCTTAGGCAGAGGTTAGGGATGCATTAGTGGCTCCTGTGTGTTTATGAGCCCGTTGCCTCAGTACCCTTATGTGCTCAGGGCTACATCTAATGGAGCTGTTTTCTCTGGGCATCCTGATTAGTGCTGCCTCCAGCAATGGCAGGGCCAGGGCTGGCCAGCAGCACAGGCAGGTGCTGCTCCAGCCTTCCCACCCTCCTTCTGTGTGCAGGAGTCACACAGAAATTAAGTATGCTTCCTCATTTCCTTTATTTTAATTCCTTCCCGTTAAGGTTTTTAAGGCTGTGGTGGCATCTGTGTCTGTTTCTTTTCCCATGCAGAATATTTTTTTCTTAAATAGTCACGCAACCATTTACACTCTCATCTTGTGTTATAACTATGTGATTAAACAGCAGAGCTCATCAGGACATGGGACATGGTTCCAAAATCCTCTTTGAATCCCTTCTGCTCACATGTATCTGTCTTAGAGCACCTGACCCAGGGCATGTTTGTTCATGGGGAAGCAGCTGTGACCTGATGTCATGATGGCCCAAAGCAAGCTGTGGTCATGGGCTGGATTTGGAAGGAGCGTGCTGCTGGATGGGTAGTTGGAAAAGCTGCAGTGTCTGTGCCTGTCTGCAGGGTGGATGGGCTCTGAACTGGGGAATCACCCCAGGTTCACTTTGTGAAAGCCATGATGGGCAAGAAAGGTGATGCTGCAGCTTCACCCTTCGTATAAAGGCTGTGGTGTGTTTCTTGAGTGTGAGTTTGAAATGTGGTCACTTCTGAGGGGCAGTGTGGACACTGAGGAGTTCCTTGGCCTTCAGAAAGCTCTCTGAAGCATCTGACCACCTGCCTGTGCCTTGGCCTCCCATTTTATAACAAAAAGAGCTCTCCCTGATCATGTCCTTTTTTATATGTGAGAGTGAACACATTGGTAACCTGGGATCTTCAGGTTTGTGGTGATGGGGAAGTGCTCTGAAGGGTCACAAGCACAAATAAGGATTTCAATATTATATTCAGTGCTTCAGGACTGCACTGTCCTTCTTGGTGACAGTCAGTCTCTAGGATGGAGCAAAACCATCAACTGCTTTCTTGTCCTGCAAAACAAATTTAATTCCTTTGGTCCATGTTTTTGGGAAGTTAATCTATACAGAAGTAGTAGGCTGAGTGAGATGTGATCAGAAACTCTGCCACATCAGGAAGCTCACACATCATCTGTTCCAGCTGAGCACCTGGCCACGTCCTGAAAGAGGACCAGCACACTGTGTAAATTGATGGTTGCCATGATCAACTACTTTCAGAAGGCTGAAAGATTACATCTGAGGCAATTTTTAAAAGCTCTTCAATAATTCTATTCTCTGTGTGGAAAATAAAGACCCTTTTCTCTCAGTTTATTAAAAGGTAGGCAAACAGAAAAAGCTTTTTCAGAAAATATTGATAGATTTTTTGTATATGTCAACCTTAATTTAAATTATTTCTGGTTAGTGATGTTGGAATGTTCCTGGCACCCCAGGGATTGAATTGTTTTGCTTTGCCACTGAATGTTTTTTGCAGCTACTGCTGAGAAGGATACAGACATTACTCATGCCTTGTGGGGAATGTTTATTAGGAATGTCTTTTAACTAGAGTTTTGCAAACCTTACAGGATCAGATTGTAAACTTCATTAAAAAATTCTGGAAAGAGAAGGAAAATAAAAGGCAGTTTGACAGACAAGTGCCAGCTTTTTCATGAGACAAACTGCTGAAACTTTTCCTGTAATTTCTCTTGGCAAATGGTCTCCAACACTAATATCAATGTGTCATGTAAGCTGTAAATGAAAAACATATTCCTAAATTTGCTCTAAATTGTAAACATTTGGCTCAGTGGAATTCAAATGGATTAATTTCCGCAAGTGGTTTAAGAAACGCAGTTGCACTGTTTGTAACTACTGCAGTTTTTGGGAGGGAAGGGAGAGAATCCATCTGCCTTCCCTGCTCTGAAAGTGCCCTGTGCTTTCTGGTCTCTGGCACTTTTGAAGTGATGCCTGGTTACTGTCTGGGTAACTGTGTGTGGTAAGTGATGGTCAGATCAAACCTGAGGAGGAGCAACTCTTCCTCCGAGCCCTTTTGGGCCTCCCTATGGTCCACCTCAATCCCTTATTAGTTACTTTAGTGAATGTCTTGGCTGCACACAGTCCCAGTTTTTCTCACTAGTGGCTGCAGTTTACTGGGACCAATTGAATTCAAGCTCTGTTCACTTTCCTTGTTCATGCTGTGTTCAGGCTGAGGAGCCCCACTTGGGTATGATCACATTTTAGTAATTGGTTCTTACTTAAAATAATGGCCTTTTCTCCATACGAGAGTGCTCTGAAACTTTAATTGTAATATTTATTATCTGTTTATGGGTAGCATGATATAGACTGGATTCAGGTCTTGTGAATGAGGTACTGAATCATGTTCTGCATTATCTTTGAATTATTTGCTAAGTAATATTTATCATGTGCTGTGTGATCAGGACCCCAGCTCACCCAACAGGACTGTTCTTTCTTACCTCTCTTTTGAAGTCGTTCCCAATCCCACTCTGTGATGGAAAAGCTACTATGGTCATAAGTGCAAACTTACGCAGACTTGAGAAACAATTTCTTGCTGATACTGTTGCTTAATTCCAGATGTTGATTTTGCTCTCTGGGAGGCAATTATTCTGTTTGTTGCTAACACATAATTTGTACAAACTGGTTTTGAATGGCTTACAGTTTTTTATGCTTGATGAAAAATGTTGATTCTGCAGAGATTTCTGACAACTGATTCTGACTGATTGAAAGACAAAGAAGGGTAAGGCAAAAATTCAGGATTTTACTAGCGTCTCACTAAACATCCTGAGACTGGGGAAGTTGCCTGGGATTACCTAGTTAGACCTGTTTGTGGCATCATCACTCAGTTCCTGCCTTTTGTATTTGTTTGTTCCTTAGTTTGGGGTTTTGTTGTTGTTGTTGTTTGGGTTTTTTTTTTTTTTTTCATTTTTGTGTTTAGAAAGTGTGGAACTAAAGAATTTGCCAAAATGTAAATTGTTTTGATTGCTAGTTACCCTAATTGCTAAACCATAGCAATCTGTATCATAGTTTCAGTCTGAAAAAGCTCTGTAGCATCGACTTTTCCTCCCACCTCGATATGCATAGCGTGTAGTGCTTTTTGTTATATTCAAAAGCTTGAGCTCCTGGATCTCTGATAAAATGGCACCTTTTAAGACCTTTAATAACTTCTTTGCCTTTTTGATGGCCTCCTCAGTGTATCAGTATCCTTGCTGAATTGTACATTCACTACTGCCTACTCAGTGTCACATATAAAGGTAGCATAGCTTTCACATTTATAATTGAAATCCTTTTTTACATTGTTCCCAAAATTTGCCCAGGACTTAAAAATTTTTCTTTTTTTTTTTTTTTAAACTTCCTTTTTTTAACCTTTGAGTTGTCTATTTAGAAAAATATGAACAATGCTCTTTAATCTTATTATATAATCACTATTGCTTTCAAATTTGTAATCCCATACAAAAAAATACCTGGCTAATTTGGACAAGAAGAATTTTCAATAAACCTATGTCAATTATCTGTAAGTTTATTACCTTCCTTCAGTTTGTTTTGTACGCTGTTCTATTATGCTTAAAACATCTCTTGAAAGGGTAAATTGCTTTTGATAACTCAATTACATTTTTATATTATAATTTAGTTTTAGGTTCACAAATTTATGTTACCCGTTATTTCTCTATTATTGTCAATAGATTTGTTGATTTAGTACCAGCTACTGGAAAACACTGTTGAAATCAGCAAAGGTTTGCTGCTGACTTCAGTTGGATATGAAAAGTTTAAGTGAAGTCTGTGAAATTCCAGTGAGTTCTTTATTGGCATCCTGGTTAAAATGAGAACAAAATGTAATTTGTTTAATTTACCTGTTATTTCCAAGTGTGTCACTGTGCATCCCCTCATAAGATACTTGCCTGGCCCATTAAAAATCTTCTGAAAAGGCCATTCCATTGTTTTCCTCTCAATGGATGTGATAAAGAGTATTTTACTGTGTTTAGGCAATTTTATTTACTGGAAGCAATATTTGTTTGTTTAGAGTAGAGTGATTAAAACATATGGAATTATCACCACTAAATAAATTGCCTTTCTATGGTCTGAATTTTTTTGACACAAAAATAATTATAGAGAATGTATTAGTGTATATTTGTGAGAGTGTGTTTGTGTAGGAAGAAAAAAGGTTAATTATCCTGGAGAGATATTATTATTCTATTAGCATAATATTTTTTTTCTTGAAGATATACCTTAGATTAACAGGTTATTTAGGGGAAATATATTTCACACACACATATACAGAGATACCTGGTATGTACAGATCAATCATATACCAGTGCTATATTTAGTGTGTTTAGGTAAAAAGGCTCAGACTAGGGAAAGAATCAAATAATGTTTCAGCACCTATGAATTTATCTTCTAAATGTCAAGTATCTCCAAGTGACAGTAACTTTAACAGTCAAATAACCTTTAGCTATTGTGAGAGGTTTTACAAGAAAAACTATTTTTGATTTAGCCTGTAAAAGGGGCTATGATAGTTGAAGTGTAATTTCTGGATTTACTGTTGAAATGGAATTATACCCTTATATGCTAATATTAGTTTAAGCATCAGAGTTTTTACTTGAATGCTTGATTTGTATTTAGATTACTGCCACATCCATAAATAATACAAAACAAACCCTTGACCTCTCCATTATTTATTTATTTGGTTATGGTTTAAGAGCCGGAATGTGATTCATATTTACAAAAGCAAGTGGCAGCCATACAGGTTGGTCTAAAAGAAGCATTATTTTTTCTTACTTGCCTTCTGCCACTTGGATTCTCAGACCACTGTGGCTACAACACTACTGTGGTCCTGTGAATTGGTACTTATAAATAGTAGGCAGAGTAGAACACAGGAAGGGGGTAGTAAAGAGGAAAATGCATGAAGTGGAATGTGAATAGCAGGTATTTTCTCTGCTATCATTTATAGGGCATATCTTCCCTGAGTCAGCAGCCTTCCTGCTGATACAGTTTCCTTCATATGCCTCTACTAGTGTTGTCCAGCCACTCTGCCCTGTTTTTTACTTTCTCCTTGAGAACTCCTTTGGCATCATAACCTTCTGTAAAAATAGCACTAACAGAAGCAAAGGAAGTGCTGGAGGACTTTTATCTTGGGGCTTAAATATTTTCCTCAGCTAGGCAGTGAAATGAATTGAAATTTGCTTTTCTAGACAAGGAGTCAAGGGATGCATGGAGCTAGGAATGAAGATATGAAGAATGAAAATAGTAAAAATTATTACACCTTCCGGTGGGGAATTGGAGGACCTAATGGATGTCTGGAAAAATTGTCAGCATACAAACTCCTGGTCTTCAACTCTGTAAGATTATATGAGGAATAGGTTATTCAGCCCTTTTCTATTCAGGATAGTAGTTCTTCTTAAATGCATTTTTAGTCCAGAAATTGAATCAACAGGTGGTATTAAAACAATTTGTTGTTAACATATGGAACATCTTAGCAAAAACAGTGCTCAGCTTGCACACACAAACTCTGCTGTACCTAAGCATTGGACTTGTTTGCTTTCTTTGCAATATCTATTACAGATGTAAGGTGCATCTTCAAAGCCCACAGCTACTTCTTTCTGTGGTTGTGTGAAGTTTATATAGCATTTTTAAATGTGTTTTGCTAGTGAGATTCAAGATGGGTGTGCCCATGTTTCCTCACTCAGTAGCTAGAAACAGGCTTCTTCTGCCAGATGTTCTGCATGGCGTGGTCTTTAATGTAATTGTTTGCATTTGTTTGGGACCTGCTAGAGAGCAAAACTACATTTGCAGACAGTTGTGTCACCTTAGTGCAGAAAGGGTTGCCTTGAAGAAAACCACAAGCAAATCAAACTCTGCACTTTGGTTTGAAAGGGTTTGCACACAGTGCTGCAATTTTCTCCTGGCAGTATTAGCATGAGAAGCAGCAGGTAACAACCCCAGCATAATAACCCCTCTGTGTGGGAAGACTCCTTTCCTGTTCCAAAACATACACAAAAATCAGGTTTTCAAATCCCAATGCACCAATTATCAGATGAAAATCTGGCAGGAAATACTGATCCTGCTCATTGCCCTGTTTCCCAGGGGTGCTGTCCCCTCACCCACTGGGGCTGTGTCCAGTCCCACTGGTGCCACTGCTCCCAGCAGCTCGCTGGGCTGTCAGGGGCATGGCCTTTTGTCACAAGGGTCCCACCCTCAAGGATGCATTGGAATTGTAGATGGCTTGTGGTAGACAAATATTCTACTGGCAAACCTCTTATTTCTTCAGTATGACCAAAAGCTACTCAGTTTACGTACTGCTGTTTGCTTGGCTATAACAAAATACTCTCACAATTCAAACCCCTGGGCTCTTGATACTTTGCATGCCTTTGAACTTAACAGTTTGTGATTCATTGTTATTGTGATTCTTCTGTAAGGGCCCATTTATTTCTCTTTTTTTTTTCAATTATATTAAACTCAAATTTTCCTTTCAAATAATTTTCTGATTTGAACAGAATTCACTATGTCTCTAAAATTCTTCAAATATCTAATTTCTTCCTATTTGGTTTTAGCTCTTTATTGCCCAAGTTGTATGATGAAATAGTGGTAGATGAATGAAGCAGTGAGAGATACCTTACTTGTACACCTTATCAAAAGAACTCTGTTTTAGCTTTTCTCTTTCTTTTCAGGTGTTTTAATGAAGGATTATGGAATCTGCTTGTATTACTATGAAATAATTTTATATCATGTAAGCCAAAAATTATCCCTTTATCAATTGGCTGAAGTACTGGTTGTATGATAATAGCTCTATTTCTTAAAAAAAAAAAAAGTTAAAAGAGTATTTATCTTTTGTCCTTAATCTATTCCATTTACTTTATTTCTAGCATCCCAAAGGAAATAAAACGCTGTCATCTAGTGTGATATACAGTGAGATGTTGAAGAAGAATCATCTTGTATTTTTATTAAAGATTGCCTACAAAGACATATTTCTTCTAAATTGGGCTTCTGCCCTTTTTTGAGATGTTAAAGGTCATTTGAAAAGATAAAACATTTTTTCTCTTGATCTTCTTCACTTCTTTCTCCAGAGAAACAAACCCACGTAAAATCTATCCTTTATAATAGCTGAATTTATTTTTACCCAGTGTTGTTTACCTCATATCAAATCTCCTTGTTCTTGCTGAAGAATCTGTTGGAGAGGGTATAAATATACAGGAAGAATTGCAAACATGTGGCCTGTACCCATTTCCCAAAGTAAAACCCCTCCTGATGACATACTGAAGGTTGGCCTAAATATGAAAAATATGGAATTTTATTCAAAAGAACAACATTAAAGCATTCATGTCCAAAGGGCATGACATATTTTAGGCTCTTGGTTGTGTTTTATCAGCTATACCATAGTGCAAGTTCCGAGACTAAATCATGGTAGAGATAACTAAATACCTCATCTTAAAGATTTTCTCTCTACAAAACAGATCAGTTAGAGCAAAACTGTGCTCTTTCTGACTGCAAATGTGCCAATTCAGCATGGCAGCCATTCAGCCTTCCTTTCACAGGGACAGCCTTGGTGGTGACAGTAAAATTACAATTGCCTCACTGCTTATTATTGCTCTTGTGGTGAATCACGCTTTCCATTTGGTCTGTCAAATTTAGATAGTATTCAATGAAGTTTTGATGAGGGTAAGGAGAAAAAATGAGCTTGATGTCAGATTTCTATAATAGAATTATGCATGTTTTCAGAGCAAAGAAGTAAGGAAATTCTGATGTAGCTCTGCTTCCTAAAGGGACAGCTATTCCTACATATCATTGAGAGGACAATAAGATTTCTGCTTTGTGGCCATATGTTTTAGCATTGCCTCTGTTTTTGCATAATTATAAAAGCAAGGGAATTGATGACTTGAGAGACAGTAATCCATCCAAAACCATCAGATTATCAATGCATTTCTGCCTGTGTCAGGTGGCCAATTTGATTACAGAGGAAACTTCCTAGAAATTAACCAAAGAATAAATTCAGTATATTGTACTTCACTCCAGAAAGCTGCTCATCAGTAAGTCTCAATAACGAAATGTGAAGCTGTAGAGAAACAGCAAGATCAAGCAGAATATGATACTGTAACGAAGCTGCCAAGTCCAGCTAAAGAGATTAATATAAATACATTTCCAGTGTTAATGAAAAACGATGGCTGGAACTTTCAATTTATATGTGCACAGCCTTTGCTTTGGTACAGGGTTAGATGGTTTCTTTTGTCTTTTTTTTTTTTTTGGAAGAGTAGTTAAATCTTGCATTACAATGTATTTTCTGAGCTTGCTCACTGATCTTTAGCCTCTACTTATCCATAATCATTCTTTGATCTTCATTTCTTTTTTGCTATAAGAGGATGTATTTCTCTTTGGTGGCTTGCCAGAACATCACTGCTAATGGATTTCTGGTGTGCTAGAATTTTTACAATAGCCAGATAGAATTATATTCCAATGGCCTGCAAATATGTAATGTACTGCCACTTGAATTAGGCAGCTGTGCTGTAATCATAATTTGCTTTCCCCTTTGCCTGTCTGTTAGCTAGATTGTGCAAACTGAAGAGATGTACTTCATCACTTCTTATGGAATGTGTTTGTTTTCCACATTTGGTAGCATATGATTGATACAATTTTGCAGCTGGGAATCTGAAAGACTAGGAGCTGATACTTCTGAATTTCTGCCTTTCCCTTGAGGACCAGGTTCTTGCATGTGTTTTTAGGGCTTTTGAGCTTTGAAGCTCCTCTGAGTCCAGCTTAATCTGCTTCCTACTCTGTCTGGATGGCAAAAATGCAGCAGTTTAGGCCCAAGCATACAGGTTTTCCTGTCTGATGCCACTTCTGCCCTTTAAATCCAGATTTCACTGACATCCTGTTGTGTTTCTTCCCAAACAGCCTGTTAAATTTAATTTTTTTTTGTTACTCTTATTCCTGAATGAACTCATTGTTGAAATATAGTAATAAGTGTTTGACAGTAAATGTTTGAAAAGTTTATTTTCTTTTCCTCCTCCCATAAATCTTGTATAAAGATCCACTAAAACATGGTTTTAGAAAACTTCATTGAATGTCCCCTTAAGCTGCCATCTAAGTTAAATTTCAGGGATACAGAGCACTTGCTGCTTCTGTTGACTTTTTGGACTTTGTACAGAAAATTATCTTCAGTCAAAGAAAAAAAGCAAAATTTAGATGGTGTATTAATATATATACATATATATCTTGGAATTGTTGTGATAGCCTTCATGTTGGTGCATGCTGTAATGCCCATGGATTACTCCAATACAGTTCCACTATTAGCTAATCATATAATTCAGTTGGAATGGGTAAAAGCTGTCAGAAAGTCCAAAGAAACATCTATTATTTGACAGTTCTTCACAAAGAGCACAATGAATTGTATCAGTATCTGTAGTAATTTCCTCTGTGCTTTGTTTTTAATAAATCTGTGTACACACACGTGCACATATACAGGTACATATACACACACACAGACATAAAAACAGAGGGGTATTTCTGCCCTCCCCATCTCTCTCCACAGGTAAGAATGCATATAAGACTTTAAATAATTAATGAGTGGCTCCTGTTCCTAATAGCAGCATAGAAAGGCTGATACTTAAAATAAAATTGTCTAGACATTGTCCAGGTGTGCAGACAGAAGAGCAAGGCAAGTAATACAAATTCTGGACTTGGCTTCTCATATGGGAGATGAACACCTACCTCCTAGTGGGATTCTTTCAAATTTTCTGCTTTCCATTTCTGTCCTATCCCCCACCCCAAACCAGCAGATTGAAATTTAAGCACTTTTGGCACTTCGGCACTTCTGAGGAGCAAGATCTTTACAACTTTTGTTGCTTTTGCAGATAAATTCTAAAGGGAAATTTTTATATTAAATACTCTGCTTTTATTTTTTTTTTCAGTTTTTGCACCTTGATAATAATGCAGATAATTCCTGAGAGCAGCTCTCCTTTCTCAGTAAATGAACATGAGAAAAACAAGGCTATTATTGTTTGATCCTTGCAAAGCCTGTCATAAGAAAGAGTTTGCCCTTGCCTTTAAATACAATAGTTTTGCACAGTATGATTGAGATTTTTTTTATTTCTCTCTGCACCTCTTTCTCTTATGGAGAAATCAAGGCAGCAATATGCTGATGCTTTACTGTGCTAACAAGAATAAGAAAAGTATTCAAGCTGGCGTTCAACAAGGAAAAGATGTTTTCAATATTTTTGTTGTATGGAAAGCAGCTTTAAGGTGTTTTCAGAATTGTTTGCAGGTCAGTAAATCACTGAGGGCATAATCCTTTCACCCCATGTTGCTGATAGCATAAGCTCCTTCCTACACACACTGGGAGAAGGAAGACCACCATGGTGCTGTCTAATTGACAGTATGGGTCTTGGGAGAGTGGCTGGGGAATGGACAAATCACGAGTTGCTCTCTGTATTGTTGGCCCACTACTCCTTCAATATTTCTAGGCAGCAGTCTGTGTGTTATTAAAACAAAAATATACCAAAAGATGTTGTAATTCTCTTGTTTCAGCTATGTCACTCAACAGAAAAAGAGAATGGCAATGGAATTGCACAAGGGCTATGGTAAACTAAGTCATGCTCCTGCACTTGAACAACTGCTGCCTTTCAGTTTTGGTTTATTCAAATCTAGTAGGTGGTTTTCAGTTATGCATTTCATATTATCTCTATTTAGACTTTCGTATAGCATAAAGTAATGTTATATGTCAAAATTTGCCCTTGAGTGAACATTAGTAGTTCTGGTTGACTTCAGCAGGAGCTGCAAGCAAACATCCTAATAAAAAAACTCTGCTTTAGACCTAAAACATCTTTTGGTGCATTGCATATTCCAGGAATGTGCATATCCCTGCTTTCAAAGTACAGAAGTTACAGGAATTATTAACAAGCCTCTTTCACTTGACCTTGGAAAGCCAAACAGAAGGAGCTAAATACTGTGTGGGAATAAGAGGCCAATGTTTGAGCACTTTTGAGATCCCAGGCCCTGAAATCCAGTGCCACCTTACCAAAGCATTTAAGATTCTGTAAGTCTGTGTGGACAATTAATACCCTAGCCAGAGCATGGTGGTCTTAAACATCAGCTGTCTGTAGAAACTTCTATATACATGCTTACTGGGACACTATTACTGTTGGTATAGTTTTTAAGCTGTATTTTTATTGTTATTGTATAGTGACTGTTCAGTCAAGTTTTCCCTGGGGTTTCTGAATGTAGCTGACAACCTCTGCTGTGGCTTATTGTCGGTACTTAAGAGGCAGAAAACCAGTCTGTGGGAGGCACCTCACCACTGTCAGCAGTGGAGCTGGCAGAGGAGCTTTTCAGAAATCAAGAATCCTTGCCCCTCCACTTAGACCATATGGCAACCAAAATCTTCCAGGTCATTACAAAGGAGCCATAAGATAAAGGAATTTAAATTGCCAGTGAAAGACTAAGCCAGAGCTAGGAATAATCAATATATGGAGAAACCACCTGGAGAAGTTAAAAGGCTGAAGCTGTGTTAGGTATTTTGCAGCAGATTCTGATGGTATTTTAATGCTGTTTTAAATGGGTGAAGTGGGATTGCCGGTTTACTTTTAAACTGGAGTCACAGCTGTCAGTAAACTGAAGCTGGAGCAGGAAATGTTTCTGTGTTTCTACAAGTTTCTTCATTAATGGGAAGGAGAATTCCCAGTGCCTAATGTAGAACTTGGACCAAGCTTGCCATCCTGACTGGGGGACTGGAGTTACTGGATGCAGAATTTGCCTTTTGGGCACCATGGCTGTTGAGCATGTATAGCAAATCAAAAGCTTTTCAACTGCCCAGTCTTTAGAGTGTCTACCTCGGACGTGAGAAACCTGATTTGAGGTTTTTTTCAGAAAATCAGCCTAAGTAGGGATTTTTAAAACAGGTCTGCTAGCTGTCTTGTTTCCTTAGGTGTCTGTTACTGTGTGAGAACTGACACTGGATAGATGCTGAACTGAGATAGAGAAATGCTTCAGCAATCTGTGGTAGCTGTTTATTGATTAAGCTGGTGTTAGCATCAGTCTGAAGAACAACAAGAATTTGCTGCTTTAGTGACTAACAAAAGTTGCATTAGAGTATGGGAACAGATAAGCTCCTGTTTATATTTATGTTTTTTCCTTGCTTTGCTTTTCCTTACTGATACAACATCTATGCCTTGAAATAATTGTTTTCATTCAAGCTGTGACCCTGTTTAGTAACTTGCAAATAAATGGTCATATTCCCAATTTGTACAATAAATCAGTAATGAGATTACATTCATATAATTCCAGGGCTGGCTTTAGTGGTGTGCATGAAGTGCAAGATTGAGTAGTCCTGTCTAGTCCCCTTTGTATAAAGGTACTTTTCTCCCTTAGAACAAACTTACTGTCTTCAGGGTTATTGGAGTTTTTAACTGTAATGCGTTGTATAAAAGTTTTTCTACAGTTAACTTTTTTTAATATAAAAAGATGTTAAACAAAAAATACAGATATGAAAAAAAATTTAAAATAATATCAACACCCCCAAAATCTCAAGCTGAATGTCTGATAAGAAACCAGGAGAGGTTTAACAACTTTTGGAAAATGCCATCATTGTTTTTCAGCTGATGTCCAGTTCTGAATGCACAGGATCTTATCATTTTCAGTTGACTTTTTAATTGTCTTTTAAGGAGGCTTGGTTGCCAAAATATCACAGTTTTGGATCTCTTTCAGCATCAGTGCACCTGTGCTACAGAGGCAGCTGATGCTGCCTTGTTGATACTGTAATCTGCCTTCTCACTCTGGTATTGTTAGATCTCAAAAAGTTTAGAAAATGGTTGCTTGCTTTTTCTGTCCTGGCTGTTACTTGGTGCAAGCATTCACCTGTCACCACTATTGCATTTTCCATTGCATCCTTTCTGTACCTGCGCTGTCCCCGTTGCTTGAATTTGTCATTTGGTATGATTTTATTTTTTTTTAAGAGAGAAGGCAATGCATACATGTTGCTCTCCTGGTATCACACTGAGCCTGGCTGTTTTTTGTTAACCCAGGCACTGTTTTCTGCTTGTCAACAGTCATGTGCAACACTTTGATCTGTATAGCTGGGAAAGCATTGATTTTCAGTGTCACACAGGTGTACTCTTTGTGATAAATTTTTCTTCAACTCCATGATACTGAATGTGAAGGGTCTGTGGAATTAGACACTTTCCAACTGTTGTGAGAATACTGCGTGCAGGAATGTATACCCTTTATGAAGTGCCCCTTTGAACTTTTCAGTGTGAGTGCTGCAGTTACTTGGCTTGACATCAAGAGCAGCATGACATTGCTCTTGCAGGCCCACAAGTGACTTATTTTCAGCAATTCCTCTCCTTCTTCCCTTAGGACTTTGCCTGACTGTCTTTTTAGCTTGCATGCTGGATTGTCTCTTCTCACATATGGTTATTTTTGCTAAGGACATCAGGTCCAGGACATTTGTGTCCCTTAACTTCATTGCACATTAATTTCAAATTGTATTTGTACTTGGAAAGAATGAACTGTCTCCATGCTGGAGACATAAGGACCTAAGTAATCAAAGGAGTTTTTCATCTTGCCCTCAATACTTACTTTAAGTTTTAATGTGGTTCTCTTAATTTTTAAATTTTCAGGTACCATGTGGTATCTGCTGAACTATGGGGCTACTGCACTCTGTATGGATCTTAGTCCTGTACCAATTCTGCCAAAATACTGCAAAGCATATTTCTGGGTTCAAAAAAGGGAGATTTCAAGGTGACAATACAGGTATATTTATACACAAACGTTGTTTTTTCTGTTCTGTTTTGTCCTTAGCTACTGTTATGTTTAGAAGCCTCATGGTGTTTTCACTGCATGCTCAGTACTTCTGCTATCCCTCATGACTTGGGGAGTTGCCTCTGTAACAAGGGGTGACTTATATAACAAATACACCTATTACTTCAAGGCAGCAGTCTCCATTCTTGCAAACTTGTGTAAGGAAAGGGCTCTCTAAGACTCTCCTCAGTGCATAAACATCAAGTAATTTTCTTAGCAACAGCCCCAGTGCTTTAATCCTCACCACTTCTCTTGAATTGTCCCAAGATGTGTGTCAGGAGCTTGATGGTGATGGTGGGGTTTTTCTCCTCAGGAGTCTTGGATTCATTTGGGATTATTTTTATATGGTTTCAAACTGTTAGAATGCTCTTGTTATCCATGGACTTTTTTATACAGTGATAGATTTGTTTTCTTGTATCTTTGTCATGTAGGGTATTGCTCATACAGATTTCCAACTATTACTTATACTTAACAGAAGGAATACCTATCACATGATGAATTTTGAGGTATGTGAACAACATACTATATTTCAAACAGGGTAGCCCTTCCTGCCTGCCCCCCTCTCTCTTTTTCTCTGTTTTCTCTTTTCTTTGGGAGTAAACATTCACAAACACCATTTAATGTAGTGTATAAGATCAGTCTGCAGCTAAACTCCAGAGAAATGTTTTGGACTAAAATCCACATGTGTATGTTTCTCTTGCAGTGTGGAACAGTCTTCTAGTTCTGACGTGTACATAGTTTTTACATGAGGATTACTCTTTTCCTGTTGTGGAGCTCAGTGCTGCTACTTTTATAAACAGAAGATTATTAAGTACTTCCAGGCCTGTATTATTCTGGATTTCAATTTACAAATGAAATAGAGAGTCAGGATCATTGTTGATTTTAGATTGGTCTCAGATACTTCTAATTGCTTCCTGATGCCCCAGGATGTTCATATTCTGGTCCCACTTATGTTTTTCATCTCAAGTGTCTGAGGAAGGATTGATGCTTGCATTGCATAGTGTACAGTTAGTGTGTGCAAGAGATTCTTCTGTGATTGAGCTGCCTTGGTAGCCCACCCATCCTGCCTAGACTGGTGGCTGTTTGCAGCTGAAGGGAGAGCAAGGGTGATCCAGTAGCCAGAAACACCCCTGGGTGTGGGCAGTCCCCAGATCTACCATTGCTTCACCCACAGTCCAGGGAAATCACAGCTCCCACTGTAACTCATTCCGTGTCTGTCAAGCAGGGCAGTAGACTATCTATAACTTGAAAGGGTGTTTTGGTCATTAACATGTTAAATAATGTACGTTGCTCACCTAATAGGTGGACTCAAAACATGGGGTTTGAATGCACAACTTCCAAACATGAAGGCTTTAACTTAAATACATATATATATCTCCCAGGACCTAGTGTGGTGGTAATTTGCTGTCTGAGTGGTGTACAGAGACTTGTAATATGCACCCTCAGGAATGAGCTATCCTCTGATACTTTGATGGTGAAAATGGGTGGGCATATGTCAAAGACAGCTACTAAATTGAAATGAAAATGGGAGAAAGCTGTGATGCCTTGCGTGCTGAAACAATCGGCGAGAGAAACACTGTGGCTTTCAGCTCGCTGCTTTTTCCATTTTCCCTTGGCGGGTTAGAGCTATTTTTAAACTCAGTATCTTTTAAATAATGCATAAGTTAACAATAGAGACTTATAGTACTGGAAAAAACCGCACGAGTGAGCTTAAAAAAACCACAGAAAATCCTACCCAGACTGCTTCCAGGAGGGTCTCTGGGAGGAACAGAGCACACTTGTCTCTTCAGTTTCCAGACGTCTTTTGCAGAATTCCATTTTTAGAGCGAATCTCCTGTCTTTGAACTGAGATTTTTCATTTGCAAAGTGCCTTCCCAGTCAAAACAACTGAATGAACCCTCTGCTGAGAGGGGTACATCACTCTGTGGGCCTTATATTTTGACATAGCACAGCCCAATCTGGCTGTGAAAGTACCTTGGCACCTTTGTATGTCAGGGTGAGTGCGGGGAAAAACCTTTTCTTCTGAGAGTGGTATGCTTGGATGGTTCAGCTGAGCTGTACAGCTTCAGCTACTCTTTTTTTCCAAGCAACACCAGGTCTGTGGTCCATGTGCTCCATGGCTATCCCATGCACAGGCAGCCAAACCACCACAGCTCGTATATCCATGAACCTGGAGCACTAAATGGCTGCCTGTGGAAAAGGAGAGCCCAGGAAAGATGGCCAGCAGGGGTGGTTACATCCACATGGCTTTTGCAGCCTGTTTCCACTGGTCACACTGGTTTCTGTAGCTGGCCCGCATCCCTGGAGAAGGATAACAGGAAAGTGGTGGCTGGGAGCATTGTCACCACCAGACCAATTTATCTGGCCCTGATGGCTCTGAGAAGAAAGGGGTTGCAGGGCCTGAGCTGCTGGGCAGAGATTAATGATGCTGGCAGCTCAGAGATGTGTGAGCCCTGTGTCAGGAGCACAGCAGAGCCTGGTGTGAGCCCTGCCAGCAGGCAGGGACTGCACGGCTGGGCTGGTCCCTCCTGCAGCCTCCAGGAGCTGCTGGGCTGAGCTGGAGGCTGCGGATGCTCTGCTCTGCCCAGCAGGGCTCAGGCAGTGGAGTTAGGGGTGGAGCAGGACTGTGGAATTAAGAGTGTTCCCAAGGGATTTGGGTCTGCTGCATTTTTCATGTCATCCACATCTAGTTTTGCTAATGAGACCTCTAACTGAAGGAAAGGGAAAATGCCAGTTTCCAATAATCCTTGTTTACCTTTTTTTTTCCCTAAAAAGTGAACTCTAATGATCTTAAGGGGAAAAGAGGAAGAAGTAGAGTATTTAGGGATCCAGTATCAATCATGTAATTTTATTCCCTTTCACTTTTGTCAAATGCTTTTACATTATCTTGTAGACAGTAATAAATATTCATGTGGGTGGAAAGATAGCACTTCTTTTTTTTTTCCCCCAAGTACATTTGGAAATAATTTGCACTCTGGTTGTCTGAAAAATTACAGTTCTGTGCTGGTTTTCAAATACATTATTTTAATGCTTTGTGAGATATTTTGGGTGAAATGCTTAGTGATTTGGAACTCTTTCACTGTAAGAATTCTTTCTTATCTCTTTCCTTAAATTTCTAAAGATCTGTATATAGATTTTATTATTGATTGCATTTAGTAGAGAAGGCTTACTGATAAATGTCTGTTCTTAAGACACTAATGAATGAATATTAAAGAAATAAAAGTAGTACCAAGTAGTTATAGCCCAGTAATTGATGTAAAAGATAAAATAATCATCAACCTTATACCAGCACAGCAAATTCCTTTTTGTGTCACTGACAGGGGTGACAATTTGTGATACCTGTTTAATTTAGAAAAATTAAGCATAAAGTTGTGGGTGTAGTATATGTAGTTTTTCAGGCTATTGCTCATGGTTTAGTGTCAAGGAGAGAACTCCTAAGTGTTTCAGAATGAAGCTCAGTGGAGAGTTGGAGAACATATTCTTTTACTTACACAGTAAGGAATGAGGGCTCTAGTTAAAAATCCATGTGTTGGTTACAAAGCATTTTGTAGAGGTTGTAAAGAAGGGATCAATTTGACTCTATCTTGCAAAATGTGTTGTCCTGTTTTTTGTGGCATTGCATGCATGAATCCCTCTGAGTATTTACCCAGATATACAACTGGGCACTTCAAACAGCTGGCATAGGTGGGTTTTACCTTTTACAGCCTCCCAGGCTGCATGTGTTTCTTGTCTTTCCACATGCTGAAGGCCTAGGACATGAAAGCTGGTGAGTGTTCCCTGCTGTGCCTCTCATCCAGCTTTAGCTGTATTTTAGGATGCCCAGATGGTCTGCAGCTGTTCCTAGAACCTCTACTTTCCCTCCCCCTTTTCTTGCCCCTTTTTGTCTCATGTTGGATTATTTCAGAGAGTTGCACTGTTGTTTCCTCTCTCTTCGAGCTTGTTGCTACAGGTGAAGTGACACACAACAGCCTTGTGGCCTCTGCCCTGTGACTTGTATAAAGAATTGACACTCCACTTTGGTTTTTCCAGGTTGCCTGGCTTCAAGTGGAGCACTAAAAATTGTTCAGGTGAACCGTGTCTTATAGGGTTGTGTGTTATTTGTAATATTTTAATAATTTTCAGAACTAGAAAGATGCTTTAGACCAAAGTCCAAGTTTACATTGAGGAGAAATCCTTGTCTTCAATCTCTAGTCCCAGGACTAAGCACAAAAGCTAGAAGAACATGAATGCCTTCATGCTCAGAGAGGTCTTTGTCTCTGAAGATGTTCCCAAGGAAGAAAACTATCTGCAGCATCCTTGGGAAGGCTGTCTGCACTCTGTTCTCACTTCCTAGGCTTTAAAACTTTGCAGCCTCATGGTTCAGGAAGCTTCTCTCTCAGGCCATGGTACATGGAATGACACCACAGGTAGTGCAGTGGATGATCATATGCCTGTGCTTGAGCCTGAGCCCCCAGCCCCAGTTATTCTGCTAGGAGAGACTTGATGTGGCACCTCACACCTTGTGCCTCTGGCATCTGCACTGGTGCTGCCCTGCAGGGACTCTCTGGGCTGGGGGGATTTCTCTCATACACCCTTTCTATATAAACAGAGATGGTCACACATAGCCATTTCTTTTTTATGACACATGGATTGAAAAGTTTATTATTCTTATTTAGACTGAAATAAAACCTACTGTTAATGTCTTTGTTTTTGTTAAATAGAAAGCCTTCTGGTCCTTGAAGATCTGAGAGGTAGAAATCCACCTCTCAGTTCTGGCCAGCTCGGAACTTGTGATGGTAGAAATCTTCCACCTGTAAGACAAATATTTAAAAGTCTCAGCAATTTCAATTGAAATTCTGTCTAATTAGTTTTTGGAATTGTGTGAACTCTGTTATGAAGTTCTACAGTAGGCTTTGCCAGTGATAACCTGTTTTCTTATCAAAACTAAAATAAATACTTGCTGTAAAGAGAAGATGATTTTCTATTAGAAAAAAATGTGTATGTTTGCCAAAATACCATCCAATTTATCAGTTTTTTCCAACAAAACCATCAACAATAATGGAATTCGGGGTTTTTTTGGGCAATGGTTTCTTTTTCTTCATGATGGGTGAGAAACAGCAACAGTGGGAGGAATGGCAAACAAAAACATTCTTTAAAAATATTGCAAAAGCTTTTCAAGTCTTGACTTACATAAAAAAATATACAATATTTTAGCACTTTCACCAACTTTGACTTAAAAAACTAGTTTACTTTTGTGCTTATTATTTTGGTTGTATTTTATTTCTGCAAGCTTTCTTTTTTCTCCCTGGATGAAATACTGCATTCTGTGTTTCATTCACTGATTAGTATGTTGCTGTTACTTGATCATTGACTTCTCTTTGGTTTTAGTGTAGAGTTCTATGCTGTACAACTTGAAAAAATTGAGTTTAAGACAAGAGTGCTACTGTGCTTTTGGAAATGATATTGTGCAAGTCTAGGATAGTAACTCATGACTTTTTCCATGTCCTTTTATAAACCCATATCAATAGTACCACTAAAATATGTATTTGTATCCTGAATAAATTACTTGGGCTCAAGTGGCCAAGTAGCAAAGAATAATTGCTTATTTTGAATTGTTTTCCAATTCATTACAACAAGTTGCTCATTTAGAAAAGATGAATAAGATTCTATTTTAGTGTTTTTCTCTTATTTAAGTATCTTTGAAGATTAAAAAAGGAATTGCTTGGGGGGGAAAACCAATTTGGAAAAAAATGTTCATACACTCTTTCTTATTAGACAAAGGGGTCTGGTATTAGTGTGTTGAATCACCACTAGAGAATGGAAACTCCTGATTAAACTGATAAAAGTGTAAAGCTTCTGTGCCATTTATGGTTCATTTAGAGCATGGCAAAGATGGTAACAAAGTAGAGCTTTCTGAGCTTTTACTGTGTGGTACTTTCTGTGCTTTAAGATACACTGGAAAATGAAATGAAAGGATTTTGGATACAAAATTATGATACTGCACAGAACTATAGCAACATACTGTGGGCAAAAGCTTTTAAATACATGGGCTGTGTTTAGATAGTGTGGAGGGATAATGCTGGTCAGATAGCTTAGGGGGCTGCCTTAGGCTTCAGGAATGGCATCACCCCTGGGACACTGAATGGGTTTGCTCTCTGCTCCTGTCTTTTGCATTTTAGTTTATTTGCAGTTCTTCTACCTCTTGTCACCTTTTTGAGGTGATGGTGTGGTAGTATAAATAATACTACTTTATTATAGTACAACTGGAGTATAAACAATATAATAATAAATATATAAACATGAATAAATACAGAGAATAGCTGTGAATTATAAATAATCATTCTTTCATTGCCATTTCTGTTGAATGTGAGGCTGGGTTGTGCCTTGCTGTCATGCTCTACTGCACACCAGTGCTTTTGAGTAGCAAGTCTAATTCTACATTTTCTGAATAAGTGTCACCTTCTATTTCATTTTCTGTGAATGAAGCTGAAGCACATACATGGATTCAGGCAGGCATACCCAGGCATACTTGGCATAGAGCCAATCACTATAATCTGAAATTGAGATTGCATGAGTGTTGCCTCATCTCAGAGGGTTCAGGTCTTTCAGGGCCTGAGTGCCCTTCACTCCCTCTCATTTAAGTGGGAATTGGGCAGCTTCACCTTGTGCATGGTCAGACTAAATGGACTGAAATATGAACTTCGTGTCTCAGAGCAATATCATCATCCTGTGTACTGAGAAATTTTCTCAAACAGCTTGCAATACCTTGAATAGCACTACTTCATCTCCTGCTTCTCATTCTAAGATGAAAATGTTTTCTCTCTTCACCTTTACCTTAATGTGTGCTTCCTGATGATATTATATATTAATTCTGCAAATGCATTATTGAACATGAAAGAGCATTTTAGGCTGCAAACTGTTAAAAAGTGAAATAGATGTTTGAGTCAAGGGAGGACACATCTACTCCACTTTTAATTTGTCTAAATAATGTTAATTTTATGCTATTTTTATATATTTCTTAAGACTTAGTAGAGAATATATCACTGCATTTCAGGAGTTTGCTCGTGTTTCTGGTGTTAAATTTGGTTTTATTTGAGGAGATTTTAAACTCAAGTTCAATACAAAAACCAAACCCATATATATTTGGATAGATTCTGTGTTATTTTCCATGTCTTCCACAATTAAAAGCTGTAGGGTTTATTGTACCAAAATGAAATAAGCTGTAGAAATGCTGGAATTCTCCATAAGAAATTTGTCTATACCCCAGAGACTGTTAACCTCAATGAAGTGAAAGCCTGTTGTATTTAGAAAAGAGTTCTGGTCTGTTAAGATTTTTATCCCTTGAAAATATTTCATAAGAAAGTGTAATGTCAGTAGATTTCAGTGATGACAGGCACTTCTTGTAATGCAGAAGGTGTAGCAGTTCTTTGCACTGCTCTCTAACCGAAATATGAAAATAAAAATGCTGTTGTGTAAAGTCTGAACTCAGTAAGGTGATGATACAAATGTTGGAAGAGCTAGAAGATGCCTGTTCTGCAGTGCATCTATGCCCATCTGCCACTGGTTTAGTTAGCCATGCTTTCCCACAAAATAACTTTCCTTTAAACGTGGGTGTATCTTTAGGGCTCCCTTACACATTTGTATTCTCATTTTGAGTGTTTTAGCACTTACATATTCTTGGCCAAAAATATCAATCTGAAATGCACAATGCTTATTCTGGATAATGAACTGATTTTCAAAAGTGTTTTTAAGAGTGCCTTGTTAATGGATATAATGAATTCTTAGTAGCTCAAAATATCTTATGTGTAAGTTCTTGTCAATTTGGGAATGAAGAGGGAAGAGAACTGAAAGTAAGGCCAGGACACTTAAAGCAAAGCCTGTTGTATCTCAGACATGCCAACATTTTCCAGTTAGTCTTGTTTTTGCTTCCTTTGGTTCAATGAATCACTTGTATGGCATAGAGTAGAAATGATGGAGTTGATTACAATCCAAGTGTAGTCTGAAAAGCAGTGATTAGCTTACATATCTTTTTAGAGATACTCCCGTTATACTCCTTGATCTGAATCAAGCAAATCAGGGCTTTGAATGTGAGTGTACAGAGTTGGTTCTTTGGCTATATGGAGGTACTTTCTGGGGGAAAAAAACAACAAACAAACAAACAACCCCAAAAAATTGTTTTAACTGTTACATTTTGGATTAGGGTTTCACTCTGGAAAAATTGGGGGGATTTTTTTGTTGTAAAACCATTTGTTGGAAATTCCTGGCCAGCACTTATTAAAAGGTATGTTTTCAGGGCATCTGAAGTGTCTCAGACATTTTGCTCTGTCCTTACACTCTAATTCTCTACGTGCTGTACAGCATAGTTGATTCCAACTTCACACATTGCTGGTCTATAAGGAAAACAAATGTAAAGGGAAAATGCATTTATTCCTGTGAAAGCATTGCTTAAATTTTGTCATGTCTTAATTTTTTTTTGTAAGTTTCTGATTATGGCAATCAGTGCTTGAGATTACATCACCCCTCCCCAGACACTGATAGCTATATGCAGAGTCAATAAGCTTAGAAGAAAATATTCACCAATGCATGTATCTTTGTGATTTAAGAAACAGCTATATTTATTTATCTGAATTGCAGTTTAATTCTCATCTCCAAGAATTAAGATAGAGTGCTGCAGGTTTCAGTTGTATTAGCAGATATACTGAAAATATTCCCATGAAAAAGCATTACAGAACTGATTAATTGGTTGTAGAACTGTAAATATATCTGGCTCTGGTTTTTTTGAGGGGGAAAAAAAGTCTAGGTGTATAAAAATATATGTAACCCTGTATGTTTTTCTAACTTAAAAACCATTAGCATTCTTGGAGGTTGGTTAGCTCAAATTTACATTTTATCTCAGAATTAAATTCTGCAGTATTATGTGGAGATTTTGGAATGCTTTTTCTTGTTCGGAAAGCCACATTAGTGTCCCTGATGATTGCTTATCAAATTCATTGCACTCTAGGACTTGAGTCTTAAATCCAGCTTTTATTATAAGCAACACATGACATGTTAGGAGAAATATTTTTAGAAACATAAATAATTTAAAGTACTGAGCAAGTTTCTATAAATATGTAGTATGGATGATAATAAGGATATCCTTATACATTTTTGTACTGAAAAGGAGAATATAATCTTGAATGTGTGCTTGTCAGTGTGAGCACTGTAGGTATAACCTGTGGTACCCTTTATCTAAATTACTGTTGTCAAAACCACACAGGATGTTCCCTAAGAACTGATGAGCACTGTTGTGAGAGGCTCTTGAACTCTCCTCTGAGGTGCTGGATTGCATTCCCAGAGTATTCCTCTGCCTGATTTTCAGAGGTGCCTAAATTAGGAAGCAAATCTCCCATGGTATTTGTAGCCAGCAGGGAGAGTGTGGGCTCCTGCAGAGGGTGGTCAGGGCAGGAGGCTGGTGGGAGGGTAATGTCTTGCCTTTGTCTGCTCTCTCTCTGTCTCTCTGCTGATTGTGGAGCAGGGCATCCCATAGGGACCAGCCTCCCAGCTGGTGGCCCTGTTTCCCCATGGCTCAGCAGAGCGAAGAAAGGGGAGGATGGTTTCCTTGTCTCTTTAGAAAAGTCCTTCTATATCTTTGTTCTGCTGCAGAGGTTCCTTCAGGACACTGGGTTACCTCAGGATGAGGACAAGTGAGGAGCTGGAGCAGTTCTTTTGTTAAAACAGTGTGAGCACATCACTGGGATTGCCAACCAAAGATGACAGGAGATTTGAAAATAGGTTTCTTGTAAAAATGCTTGGTCAAATTCAGACTCGTCATTCACTGGATTAAAATTTTAGTTAGAGGCAGCTCTGTGTGCAGAGGCAGGCCACAGCTGGAGCCATCTGCCCTGACCCTGTCCCCGGCTGAGGCGATGGCTCTGCAGAGGCCAGATGTGCTCCCAGCCACACACCCTTCAGCCAGATGTGCTCCACTTCCCACTTCTGGATTTGCCAGTGGACCCTTGGATGAGCAAAAGGACAGGACTGCAAAGAGGAATGGTGGCTTTCAGAAGTGACACTGAGGTCTCTATCCCCTGTGTCTTTGCTGAGGAGGCTGTTAGAGGCCTTGTGATGAGGTGCTCTATGGAAGGAGCCATTCAGGATTAGAGTCAAGGGCTCTGAGGGGAATATATTGCTCTGTGCTCTCCAGGGCAGTTCTCTGTTCTTTCAAGGCTTTATAATACACTGCTGTGTAGCATTTAAAAGGGTCTGCAGCTGTTCTGCACCTTTAGATTTTGTTTTGTTTGTTTTTTACTGGAAAAGCTGGCTATGCAGGTGCTTTGTGAAAATTAACTCTTTCTAAACAGACTTAACTTTTCATCTTGATTTATTCAGGTGTTTGGAAAGACTTTAACTTGGAGCCCTTTGAAGGAAAAAAAGACATATGCCAGAATGGCAGAATATGTTCCTTCTTGCTTCTGTATCTGCTGGAATTGATTGCACAATTCATCTGCTCCTGCAGGGTGCACTTTGCACCATCACTGTAGTGCTTTGCTGTGCCATTTTCAAAATGTAACTGTTTGATGCCAGATAGTTTCCAGATTGCAAAGAATGCCCAGGTCTGAAAAGCCAGGTGCACAGCCTGACCTACAGAAAATATGACAGTCC
The DNA here is from genome assembly GCA_013400855.1 of Buphagus erythrorhynchus. Taxonomy (NCBI): domain Eukaryota; kingdom Metazoa; phylum Chordata; class Aves; order Passeriformes; family Sturnidae; genus Buphagus; species Buphagus erythrorhynchus. The sequence continues at coordinate 88,132 of VZTT01020014.1, read as the reverse complement.
TGGAAAGAAAAAGGAATAGGTAAGTAACCTCTAAGTGAAGAGGTTAGTTCTTTGAAAAGCAGTGATTGGAACTGGTGCACTCAAGTGTGAAGATCCCTTTTCATCTTGAAGAGAGCACTTCATGATAAAAATAGATTAGATTAATAGATAATAATAAATAATATATTTCTTTTAAATCTATTCTTATTATCAATGGGTGGATAACATTTCTGTCTATAGTCAAATCATGGCTGGAAGATGAGAGGGTACAGGAAAAGACAAAATATTCATAAGGATTTGCATTATCACAAAAAAGAAAATTTTGAGTCTCTGCTGGAATCTTAAGCCTGTTTCACTGTGGCAAGCATTCTGGAGATACAAGGAGGTGGTGATTCAGATTTAAAACTCAGTGGGAAGAATTCAATATGCTTGGATCTGCTTTGACCCTGCCAGTTTTGCCATCCTGGGATGTGTATTCTGAAATTTAAACCATGGCTTAGGTGGCAGCATGTGAAGTTAGGGGTGGTTTATTTTTGAGCATGACAGAATAAATCATGTCAAATGCTGAAAATGTCTGTTAGCACATTAGACACAGTGGTAGGCATGCAGGATAAAACAGTTTGGTTTGTGTTTGAGTCAAGAAAGACAACATGTAATCTGCTATTTTCTAATCATTAGAGTTTTGAGCTAGAAATCTCCCAACAGACAGTTCTGCAAACAAGGCTATGGCCTGGTCCTGGTTTAAGAGAGGATGACATGAAAGATGAGAATAAAGGGATAGGAAAAAGGTGTGATGAAGGAGCAAGAGAAAACAAATAAACAAACTGGATATCTCATGCATAGTGTATTGTTGACAGCTGCCTCCTAGGGATGTAAACTCTATGCTATATAAATTTATATGGATATATAATATATAGAGGAGCTCTGTGTATATACATATATATATATAGGATATATATACATACATATACATGCATGTGTGTGTAGAAGAAATGGATGGTAGCAGCAGAGCATCAGCCAGATGAGAACTTCTACCAATGCTGTGTGACTGAACCAGCTACAAACTCTAGAATTTTATTTTTAACTTCTTTTACCAATCAGTGCACCAATTTAGGTGGATATATGATCATCACTAGTGGATATGTGATCACCACTAGTAATGCCAAGGATTTGATCCTGTTCCCTTTCTTACTGCTTAGAAACCAGCCAAGTTATGCCACCTACCAGTACAACTGGTCTTAATACAGAGCTTTGTTGTCTTGAGGGGTGTTAATATGGGGAGTTTTGTATATAGAGGAATAAAGCTTGTCTTAGGATATGAAGGATGTGAGACCTATGATAACAAAAGGGAGAGATATAACCTGCAGGAGTTTTGCTGTAACATTGTCAGTATGAATTGAATCATAGTCCCATCCATGAAGCAGCAGATGGAGAACTGCATTTACAAAAATGGATCTCCAGTTGCAAATGTGGAACAGCCTCTGCAATGGATGCAGCCAGCAGGGTGATGCTGACCTCTGTTGTTCTGTACACCTATTGTAGGTTACATCTCGTGCATATGAACCATGTATTTAAAAGCAATCCTGTGCTAATAGGTGGAAAAATAATTTGCATCCTGTAAGCACAAATGTATTTTCTCTCAGTTTCAGAAAATGACTTTGGATAGAAAAGTAAATTTAAAAGACAAAATTACTGTATTCATTTCACCCTTAGAAACAGTGACAGTGATTAAACACAAAAGAAATAAAACTGCATCCTACCAGTGGTCCATCTGTCCTGGCACTGGAAATGGGAAGTGCTGTGAAAGAGCACATGTGCTGAGCCACTTTCAGGTTCCATTCCACTCAGCCCCAAAACATCCATGACTGTTTGAATGGAGATGCCAGAAGACACATCCCTGTGTGTGCCTTTTGTAAGGTACCTGTTTATGAACTCATGGTCCATGACTTCAGTCCCTTTCAGAGACACCTTTTGATACTGTTTGCCTCTGAAGCCTCCTGTGGAAATGTGGTGCAGAGATTCACAACTTGCTGTGTGACATAGTGCTTTCTTTGATCTGTTTTAAATTGGTCTTCTAATTTCTTCAAGTACTTCCCTATTTTACTAATGTGGAGTTAGGAGAATAATGGCTTTGCCTGAATGCTGTCTATGGCTCACATGATATTGTAAACCTCTATCATATTCCCCCATCCTCACCCCATCCTCTCTTCAAATTGAAGAGCCTTTTGAGTTTAGAGAGGATGATTTACTGGTAGGTAACACACAGGGAGGCAAAGTAACCTGCTGGGTCATCAGCAATGCCAGAGCCATCTGGCAAGCCAGACAAATTTGACTTGGTACAGCATTAGGAGATGGATTTTTCTGCCTCTGAAGCTAGCTGTACTCTTGTAATTGTGTATGCTAAATGAAGATTGATGATTGTAAGTTTGAGGGAGCTGTGATAATTTCTTGGACTGGGGTTAAGTGTTGTCTCAGAATCTGGCTCCTGAGGATTCGGTGGTTAGGGGACTCTTGTCTTCCCACTCTTCATTCATTTTTAAGATGTGCCATGAATTTTATTTCACAAGTATTTGTGACATTTGTCCTGTGTGGATATTTTGAGATATTTTCCCAGTAATGCAGCCTGCTACGTCAAGAGACTTCTTTCCTTGTCTCTCTTAACAGTGTGATTGGTTTTTTTTGCTTAGTTTCAAGTTAAAATCCTGGTTCACCCACAACTGAAGACTTTTGACTTCTGATCCACACAATGATCCATGCCATTAAGATTTACTTTCTTTATCAAAATAGAGATATTATAGTGCTACAGGAGGTAATTTCAGCTTCTTGCTCTTTAAATTGCCTGTCACTGAAGATGTTCTTCATGTCATGACTCATTTTTTTCTTAGCCCCTCTACCAAGAAGAGGATTTTTCAATATCTTAGAGTTTCAAGCCATTTCTGTCTTTTTGAAATTCTAACATTTTTTCATCTGCAGAACAGTTTCTGGAATCTAGTTCCTAGATTTAAGGTTTGCAATGTTTTAAGTTGAAACTATTTTCAGGTATACCCTTTTCTATAGTTAACATCTTTTGTGAACAAAGATAAAAGTAGTGGTAACCTTTTTTTCTGGTCTTTTTTTCACTGAAATATCTCAGGTACTTTAATAGTTGATACAATCACTAGATTAACAAAACCCCCAAACTTCTCTGTATCTTTTCATTCTATTTATGTGAATACTCCATGTATAAAAACACACTGTTTAAAAGAAATGATTCTTGGTGATTACTACATAAACGATTATTGGGGTGTGCAACCTTTCAGATATTCAGGATAAAATGCAAAGTTCAAGCAGCAGGTAACCATGAATGTTAGGGGACCCTAAGTGCTTATAAAAGAAATTGACAGCACAGTGGGGGAAAGCTTTGCTGTCATTAAGGGTGCACATTTTAAGATGGGTAAGTTCAGTGTTAATACCAAACTGTATCTCTCTTGAAGAGATACTGGCTCCTTTTCTGGTCTTCCTTGGCATCATGCAGATGTAGGAAGCAGTGGCATGGAAGTGCTGGTTGGCAAGAGGGGGCGATGGGCTGGGGAGCAAAGGAGGTGTAGGAATGTGACCAGGGAGAGGAAAGTAGGTATGGTGAGGGGGAGTTTGGGAGAAGGTGATGAAAAGCAGAAGCTGAGGCAGAGCGTAATTTGGCCCCTTTGTATTCCTGTTTTCTGCATCTTATTTTTAAAATTTTATTTCTGTAATTATACACTGTTTGTTGGCAATGTAGAGTAGTCTGGGAGTGAAGCAAGGCTGTGCTGGCAATGAGGTGGTTTGCTGGACAGCCCTGGTTTGCCTGTTACTGGGTTGTAAATTGTTCATGTGCAAGGCAAGTGGTGATACCTGGCTGCTTTGACAGGAGTTTTCTGCATGGCTCTGGACAAAAATCCCCCAGACTGAAGCCTTCACCCTTTGCTGTAGTGACAGTTCCTTGTTCTTTAGATACCATGAAGAGGACACTCAGGATCAGCTCTGCAGAGCTTCAAGAGCTCCAGAGTTGTCCAGGCTCCAACACAGAGCAGGACATGTCTGAAATGTGTTAAGATGAAAAAGACATTGTATTTCTGTAATAGATGTGTCAAGTTTCAGACTGGGCACCCAAACCAAACAGACACTTTACAGCATTTCAGTGTTGAGGGAAGTGCTAACTCTGTTGAGGAGCAGTGTGTGGAGGACTCAGTATTTGTGTTGTGCAAATACTTTGAGAGGGCATCATGGAAATGTTCATGAGTGCAGGAATAATTTGTATATTTGCTGCAGGGCAAAACTGTGTATACAGTAACTAGAATTTGAGGGCAAATCTTGAAGTAAGCTACCAAATAAAAATATTTAATAAAGTCCATTCACTAAATGATAACAGGTGTCCTGTACAAAAAGTATGTGCTTGTTTTTAATAGCATGAAGTAATGCTGGGGCCATGTATAATGCTTATGCATTCAATTTTCAGTTATTATCTTTCAAGATAGCATTTATGGACAATGCACAGAGAGTTGGATTGAAATGTGATTGAAATCACAAGTGAATTTACTTGGGAAATGATTTTCCATGTAGCATAAAGCAGCTTGACTGTATGAAGAAACATATTAAAAATCAGGATTAGACCACACTAGTACCTTTATGCAGGGAAATGTGTGGCCTGTGCTTCTTGTGTGCATTCCTCTTCCCTGTCTTATTAAATTACCATCCTCTCAAATACTAAAATTAACTGTTTTTATCCTGACTTTTAAGTGTGTAGTGTATGAGCAGAATGGCATTGAGGAAACTGCTTTGTAGTAAGGGAACGTGATCTAAAAATACATGCTCATTTTAATAGGATTTCTGAAATCTGTGGAAGAAAAAAAGAAGTAATTGCTTGAAGAAATACTGGTGTAAATTATTCATCAACAAAAAAAGAGTGAGGTTTTATTGACCCTTGCATTGCCATCATTGCTGTCAGGAAAGCTCCTGGATAAGTAGCAAAGTGAACCTTGCCCAGACTGCTTTCAACTCTGCCTGTGAAAACAGAAGTTTAGAGCTAGAAAAATCCCATTTCACCTTTCTGCCTGACAAGAATCTTGCAAACACCTGCTGTCTGCTCTTTCTGCTTGTTGAAGTCTCTAGTTTAGCACTAGAGTATCTTGAGTAGTAGTGTCTTCCTATGGATACTGGGAAGGCTCTGTGTGTGTGTGTGTGCAGCTTCCTTGTTAGGGCACTAGATTAAATCTCTCTGTTGTCTGCAGGAGAAAACTGTAATCACCATCCTTCCATCACCAGCAGCATGAATTAATTGTCATATTGAATTTGTGCCCTTTGCAGTGCTTGTGCCATGTAATATTTTAAAATACCTTATTTCAAAAAAACCTGTTCATTATATATCATAGCAGATGCTATTTGCCAATTTCAATATTTGTATTAGGAAATATTAATATTGATTCAAGAAATATGATAGAAATATTGTTAATATTTAAGTTGCCATAAAAAATAGAACCTGAAATTATGATTAGTGATATGAGTAAATGGTTAGTTTGTAAGTATGTCTCTTCCTAGCTGCAAAAATTAAATACAAGCTTCTAAGTTTTTTCGCCTGGAAAATGCAAGAAGTATCTGTTCATCATTGCATTCTCACAAAATTGCCCGTATGGTCATCCAAATAGAGGAGCTCAAACTGAATTGCAAAGATTGTAAAGGACAGGCCAAAAAGTCCATGGTATGGTAACTATAGATGGAGAGTGGCACCATAGGATGGCACTGGATGTGCTTCAGGTGAAGTTCACGAGCACAAGGCATGTCCAGCGTGATATGGTCATTCCAGCCTGACCCTTCCAACTACAGCTGCTGCTTCACAGGTTTACCTTGCAGCTATTGTTGTGTACTCTCTCCTTTTTTATGCTAATAATAGGAGCCATGTGTGCAACAGAAACTTGGTGAAACTAAGGAGGAATGTCTTCAACCTGCTTAAACCTTTTCCCATCAAGAAACGAAGCCAGGTCAGAAATGAAACACATGTTGTTTGTAAGCCAGAACTGTGAGACTCCTTCTCTAGAGGCAGAGGGGGAGGCCCTGCTCAGGGCTGCAGAGTTGCTCTGCAGTTTGCTGTCTGCACTCGGGTGCAGGGCAGTTTACTATCCTGTCCTGCAGGCAAAGTAGCTATTAAGTGCATTTTCCAGTCAGATGGCTTTAGGGATCTTAGTGAGAAGTCCTGGAGAGGAAAAAAAGGGAGCAAATATTAGTATTTGGAAGAACCATCACCAGAGATTCAAGCTGTGTAATTTTGTGAAACGTGAAATTAAGCTCCAGGAAAGGACTTAGAGTGGATACTACTCAGCATTTGTGTATAATCCTTTGAGAAATTAACCCATTCTTAAGCCCCTAGTTTATTTTTTAAGAAAGACTTAAATAGTTAGTAGTAGAAAAATTGAGAAATTTCTTACTCCATTCCCCCTTTCATGTTAGCTCCAACAAGGACAGAAAAGTCGGTAAGAATATTTTAAAAAGGGGTGAAACTTCAATTTGTGTAGACAAGAACTGGCTCTGTTTTTCTCAGTTGTTTTCTCCTTCCTCTGAGTAGATACTCTGAAAATTGCTGCCATATCTACGAGAAGCTATCTAATTCTGATTGATTAGTCCATTTGGCTAACTCAACAGATACAGTCATTAATTAAATTAACCATCCACATAAAAAGAAATTCAGCAATACTTTTGATGGGAAGGAGATGAAAGTTTCAGAGCTGTGGCTATTAAAGCAGATTGGTTCATGGAGTATGGAGATAGCTAATCCCCCTTGAAGCGCAAAGAAAGATTGTGTATGAGCAGAGAGGAGGCTTTTGGGTAGGCATGAGGATAAAGGAGAATTAAAGTGTCCCATGTAGTGAGATACAGAAATCTGCCAGCTAAGTGGCTTTTTTGGGTTTATCTTGCTGTATGTTTTAGTTAGCTCATGGCTGACACTGAAAATATTCCAGGACTAGAGGGTAATGCAAGATAATAAAAATTGTCCTTTGTACTCTTACTGACAGGCAGATAGAAACATCCATTCTATTCCCTCTCATCTAGTTTTCGACTTTCTTGCTCTTTGTCTTACAACAATCAACCTGCCTTATCTTTCTTGGTGTACAGGATGGGCTGTACTGAAACTGTCCTCTGATAGCCACTCCTTCCATAGCTATTATTTCTGTTTAATACTTGTTAGAGGATGTACACTACTGGGGGAAAATATTTCATTTTATGGGAAGCTTCCTCATCTTCATGTGCCTGGTACCCTGACAGTGCCCATTCCTCTTACTGCAGCCCTCTCAAGCATGATGTTGCAGGAGGCTTCCTTCTCACAGCTGGCTCTGCCCCATGGGCTGGCATTAATTGTGCAGTTGATATGGCATCTATCTCTTATCAGTGCCTCCATCATTTCCCTGAACCTGCTCTTTTCTCTTGAAGGTTTCCATATATCTGTTGATAATTTCCTGCTGGCATTCGACCCATCCAGACCTTTCTGCTGATATCGGCTAAGATCTTGTCTTCCTTTTCAATAATGCATCTCCCCTCAGATCTCTCATTTGATGTCCTTGTCTGGCACCATATTTAATCTGAATTTTCAGGTGTATATAATGGAGAGTTGTGGAGACAAAAGAGGGTGAATAAATAATAAAGAATTTCTACAGTGTTCAAGGAGACACAGCAACAGTACCAAATTATCATGAAGCCAGTAATTTCTTTTTATTTATAACACTGATGCTGACAAAGATATATTGTAGTACTATGTTTATGAACTCCCTTTATTTCTACCTTTCTTAACTTTGTAATTCTTCCTATGGCCCTAAATAAAACCCTATAATTTCTGCCCTTTTTCTTCCATAACTCTTAGGTTTTTCAGTCTCTTAAATCTGGAGAGTTAATTTCTGTTCAGAAGTTGGCAATAGGCATTTTTCTTCTCTGTTTGAAAGTGAAAATTTCTATTAAATTTACAGGGATAATTCCCAGGGTTTTCTCCATTTCATATTCAAATGCAAACTTCTTCCTTTATAAAATTTTTTACTTACTTCTTTTTTTTTCTTCTTTTGACTCGAGGTACTTTGTAATCTCTTGTTTTTTCTTTCTGTTTCTTTAAACACTTGACCTATTCTGTCCTCTTTTCTCTTGCTACCACTTTTTTAACCTCTTTTTTTTCCTGGAGCAGTCTCTTTCTGCTGCGGAACCCATCTATATCCAAAGCTAATCTGTTTTCCTGGATTCCCAATCCCAACTTTGTTTTGGTAAACCTTTGATTCAAAGTGGAATTGAAGTGCATATCTATGCATCTTGGATAAGGATAATTTCCTTAGTTGGAGGCCTATCCTGTAATAAAATTCCCCCAGCTTCTGCCTCTCATGTACTGTTGTGACTGGGAAGATTGGAAGAGCAGAGAGGAGCTTGCTCATTTTTTTTGTTCTAGCCCTTATGCTATTAAGTCTGTATGGGATAGCCTCATATGGACTTTAGAAAATGCTTCAAAAATGCTGCTGCTGTACACAAAATGACACTAGTTAATTTGTGTACACTGAAATAACAGACCTCTGACAACAGAATTGCCATTATTAGCGTAGCAGTGTATTTCCTTGTAAAAGCAACAGATCACATGTGCTTTTTTTTTTCCTGTGAAATATTTTATTTTTAGGTCTTAACATATGCAGGTTTTTGTCATGCCTTTTCAAAAATTTTGTACCAATGCCTCAGCAAATATTTTTGAAAATCTCATTCTGCAATATTGCCAATTATAGTGTTGGTGTTTTTTTCTATGTGATTTTCTCCATGTCTTCTAAGATTTTTTTCACAATCTTTCTTTTTTTAACACACCAGTTTTATTTATAATTAATACTAAAACTACCACTTAAGCTGACAAAGATGATTTCTAGGATAGATGGGCAACCAAGCTAAATTATTCCTGCTTCATTTCTACCATAGGAAAATGTTTATTTATTTATGTTGAAATGCATATTATTTTAATGGTGATTGTCTTCTTTTGCTTAAATAATTTTTAATCATGTTTTGCAAGTATTTTAATCAAGATTTTTGTGTGTTTTAAAGGAAGGCCTCCTATCAAAATTATGCAGTTCTTTGCCTGTGCTGTTAATGCAGACAAACATGACTCCACCTAGGAGGTGATACCTTTTGGCTTGAGTTTTTAAGATTGTGTGTAATGGTTAGTTTGTAGCTTAGTTTTTAATAACATTGGTTGTGTTATTGGACCTGCAAGAGTGCTGTGGTTTTTATGATATTTTCAGTGCTGTGAATCATAATAATAAAGCATAACATGACTTCATTTATGGGTTTTTCTACTGATAAAATATTCTCAGACATATCCTGCCATATTACTTAGGATAGGCTTTAAAAATGTCTCTACATTTCAGATCTGTGGTCTGTTTGCAAGCTGTGGACTCAGTCCCCAGGAGCTGTGCAGGCAGGTGACCTTGTGGTGTTTTCCTTCCAGACAGGCTCATTTTGGGAATCAAGGCACTTGTGACAGACCTTGAGAGGGGTGGGAATGCCAGCAGCTCCCCAGCTGTTTCCAGCCCTTTTGTCCTTAAAGTAAGGACTGAGCAGGAAGACAAAATGGATGGACCTGTTCAAGAATTGTTCTTTTGGCCTAGTTTGAAAGTAAATACAACTTGAAGATCCTGGGTATGCCCATCACTGGGGTGATGGGTGGGAGGAGAGCAGCTGACTGACCATCAGCAACCCTGGAGCTGGATGCCACAGGACACTGTGTAACCCTGAGGAGAAACAGGATCCTTCCAAGGTGCAGGCAGAGCAGCCCAGGCCAGGCCAGAGGGGCTCTTGGCCAACTGCCCAGTCCCAGTAGCCCAGGGCTGATGGTGAGGGAAAAGTGGAAGAGCTGAGCAAGCATGTATGAGGCTTCTCCCAAGCCCTTTTCCAAATTCCAACACTTTGAGTAAGGTACAGTGTCTGTGTGTTTGGCAGCCCCCAGTTACATCCACAAACTTGTACATTCCCAGCTTGAAGCAGTACAAACCTCTAGCACTCCTGCTTTCCTGCAATATGTTGAACATTGTAATCAGTGGCTATGCCAGAAAAGGTTCTTTCTAATTAGTTTTGAGCTTACTGACCTCACTTGTTAACTTCTAATTCTTGTGTTGTACAAGGCAGAGAATGATCAATGTCTTTGTTTTCTCATGCCAGTCACAATTTCCAGATTTTTGAGAACATAGCATATGATCTTCCAGAACATTAAAACATTAACAGCATCGTCTTTTAAAAAGCAGTAATTTTGTTAGACCCACAGGAGAAGAACCTGTGTTTCTCCTTGTCATCCCTCCAAATACAACTGTAAAGTCTCCCTGAGTTAAGCCATTCTGTTTGATCTCAGTCTTTGTACTATATATTTACTTTACTATCTTAAATTTTATAATCTCTTGCATCTTTCTTGCCACGAAAAGCTTTGTGTCCATCTGATAAAGAGCAGGACATTAGTTTAACTGAGTCCCCTTGAAATAATGAAGAGTAGAAGTAGAGCCCTAAGCTATAAAGGAATCTTTATTAAAGTTATGGAAGCATAAACTTTTGCTGAAAGAATGTAGTGAATGCTGGGAAACTATATAACTAACTTCAGCAAGCTAAACTAAATACATTTTAAGAGAACATCTGTCTAAATTACTAAATCTGGAAAATGCATACAAGACCTTCTGGAAGTCTTTGAGCTTCCCTCAGGGCATGAGAATCCTAAATATTTAATATTCACTTCTAAGAAGAATCAGAGTGTTGTAATCAGTAACTCAACAGCATCTCTTAGCTGCTCCTCAATAATGGGTCATCTGCAGGCAGCTGTGCCAAGCATCAATATACTTATTGACCAGAATTAAAGGGGTTCCTGCTGGTTCTGCCGTGGCCAAGGGAGTCACTCACTCTGTCTTCCACCCTTGTTGAGAGCTGCTCATTCCTTCCTTTGCATCAGCTCTGGAGCTGATTGTACCTCTTGTCAAGGGATTTCAGCTACCTAATGCAGCAAGCCATGGTTTTGTTGAGCCCTCCCAAGTGTCCCCTGAGGAGTGGCAGTGCTGACACCAGGAGTATTTTGATGAGCATTGGCTCTGACACTGAGAGTGTTTTGATGAGTGTCACTTCTGCCTGCAGCAGAGACCAGCTCTGAACCTAGAGTCAGAGGAAATCCCACCTCCATGGACAATTGTCCCAGGGATGCTCCCATCCCGAAATTTGTTAGCATCCTCGTTTTGTTGCCTCTGTCTCTTGCACTTAGATACAAAGTATTTTTTTAACATCCAATTTTCATTGACTCATTGATAGTCTTTATTTCATTGAGATTCTGCCAGTATCAGTATCTTCTATAGCCTAATTAGTTTTTCCTGTACCTATAAACTGTGGTGCATTCACATTCCCTCACAACTCAATTTTTGCTAGACTTCAGGAGCCTCTCTGTGTTTGCAGGTAATGGAACTTTGTAAGCAAAGCTGTCCAGTGCCTGTCTGCAGTATTTGAAAAGAGGTCTCCTTTGGGCAGCATTATTAATGATATCTCAGTTTGACTGGAAATACATCTTCTTTGATGTATTCTGGGATGACAGTTGTGTTTTCCAGGAAGACATTCTATTGATCTGCCAAATCATTTTGCCAGAAACTGACTGGTGTGGTCATGTCTCTCTTCCTTATAAACCAGGCCCCCCTAAAAAAAAAAAAAGGTGATAGAAATTCCCTCCAGCCCTTAAGTGCATAAATTTGCTGTTTGTACAATTTAATTTGATCCTATTTCAAATAACCAATCCTGAAGCTCATCCAGGTCTTTCCTGTGGGAATTTTTTCAATATTTCATTTTCCATGCTTTCCAATTTAATGTTATCAGCATATTTCATTGGAATGTTCCTGGGTTTTGTGCCTGGGTAATTAATGCAAATACCAAGCTGGCAGTTTTTAGGGATGATATTGGAGGACCCATACTTTGTCCTTCCAACTTTGTCCTGCCTGGAGCTCACTCAGGGCACTCACCAATGTCTCTGAGCAAAAATGTCCATGATCCTGCTGCCTGTTTGGCCAGGGTGAAGCTCTGCAAAGCTGAGCAGCCACTGCCCTGGGTCCTGCTCTGCTGTTCCTACCCTCCTCATCAGTTCAATTCATGTCTAAGCTCAGGTGTTATGCTGTTTGGAGGAGAAATACTAAATTTTTGCCTCTTCTGATGAGCAGGTGTGTGTTCACTTCCTCCTGCTCCAGTGGCCAACTTGCCTCTTGTCAGGTTTTCTCTACCAATTCATCATCTTCTCCACCTTAATTGTCACTGAGGTGGAACAATAGCAAGATTTTATGCTGATTTAATCTCAGTAAAATTTTGTAGTCTTTGAACATGCCTAGTGAAATTTATGTAGATAATGTGGTCTCTTCCAATCTTACCAGTTCTGTGATTCTGTGGTTTGCCTTACTAGAAAATAACTATGAGGAAGATAATTTGACTGGTTTAGCATTAGTAAACACAGCCTGCATTTAATTTATATATGTTTGCCTCAGGTCTGATTGTTTTTTCTCCTTGATGTTTGTTCCAAGTCCTTGTGTACTTGGAGGCTGGGATTGCTATTGCCCAGAGCCTTTTCCTCTGGCATTGCCAAAGCTGCAGGGCTCCCAGGGATGTGTACACATGTGCTGTGAGCCTGCCTGGGCTGCAGCTCCTGGAGCCCACAGCTTTGCCTGCCAGTGCAGCGTGGACCTGAGCTCAACGTCTTGGTCTCACAAGGTCATGGCATTGTTGTGCCATTATGTCCTTTGAAGCATGCCAACACAGCTGCTGTTTTCCCTCAGATTCCAACTGGTTTCCCATCCTTCTGCTTTTTTGTTTTTTTTTGAAGTTCACCTAACCTCTATGCTGTTCACTTTTAGCTGCAAATAGAAAAGTCTCTTGAATTACAGTCAGTGTCGGTGGTTGGTTTTGGACCTTCCATGAAGAAACTCCCCTCAGTCTTCCTTGTCCCATCTTCAGCTGTGTATCCCATGCACTGTGTATCTCCATTGGAAATGGTTGTTTCAGTGATTTTTATGAGCATTCTAGGAAAAGTGTCCTGCAGATTTTTCCCTTTTCAAATGTAATTGTTTAATCGGTGCTTGCTGAGAGGGAGCACAAGAACATGTGCACGAGGCTAATGGTTCTTTTTCTCTTCTTCTTGCAGTGACTTGCTGTCTTCTGAATATCTTGAGAGGCATATCGAACAAGGTGGGAGGACAGTGGAAGTTAAAGTAAGAATTTCCTTTTTATGCTTTTCTTTTTTAATTTGCTTGGCTTTTGATGTTCATGAAAACTCACATATTTTTGTGAAAAGAGGGATAACTGATTTTTCAAGTGATTTATTTTACCATTCTGAGGCAAGCATGTTTCATATTTTCTAATTTACAGCTTTAAACAGGGAAAATACACTCCATTGTCCAGTTTAGTTCATTAATGTTTATATCAAAATGGTAGCCGTGAAAAATGTATTCATAGTATCTCATTTTGCTAATAAGTGTACTTGACTTTTGATACTTATTGAAGAAAATATTTTTGTTTTAGTAGATAGCATTTTCTGATTGTACTAAACCCCAAGTTTTTTGGTTTGTTATGAGCTTCTTTGTAAATTTGAGAATAGCAATATTTATTATATAATATTTCCAAATACCTAGTCACCAGTTGTGTGTTTCTTTCTCTGTGTGTTTGTTGGCATGGTGACTACAAGATGCTGTTTGTTGCTGTTGTCTTGTGTGAAATGTCCCACAGCCTTTGCAGAAGTGTTTTGTTGTTTGCATGCAACATGGGAGATTTTTCTTGAGGACCCTCTATTTGTTAGGACTTATTTTGTAGATGTCAGCTATAACTTTTGTATCAATTGATGTAGATTACATAGAGTGTTCAGAAATGTATTATATGTGGTATAAGATGGAAACTCTAAATTTGCCTAGCAAGTAAATACTAAGTAAAATTTTGTTCAAAGTTTACATTTTATTAAAATAAATCCTCCAAATTGTTTTACTAAATCTGAGATCATCTAAATACTTCAAAACAAATGCATTTATCTCTGCAGCATTAAAGTGGAAATGGAAATGGGAAAAGCAGTCCTTTATCCACTGGATAGCTGAAGATGCAAGTTTCCTTTGGTTTATTCCCTTCTGTCATTTGCAAATAGGAAGTCTGCTCTTCCACTATTATCAAGATAATAGTCTGCATGCATTATCAGACTGAGGCAAACACATACGTGTTCCATTAAATTGTAAAGACTAATTTCTCAGTCAGCTCTGCTCTGAGAAGTCTTGCTTGACTGAGGTTCAGAATATGAGTCAAAGCAGAAATAAAGATAATCGCTGATATTAATAAGAACAAAACACTCCATTTGTCTGCATTAAGATATATATGCAAGTTAGCTAAGTTAATCCATCCAAGCCCCGTCACTGAGTTGTTCCTGGTGAGCAAGCCTTAATCAAGCAGGGAAATGTTTGAAATCAGCAGCTCTTCATATCTATGTACTGTTTAATTGAATGGGAAAGTGATGGGAGGATCAGGCCTTTTAGAGGAAGGGTCAGAAAATGTTCTGGGCAAAACAGCTTCCAGCCTCAAGGGTCACAGAGATTATTTCCCCTTCATTTAGGTGCTGAGCCAGGGTCAGGGTATTCCTTCAGGGATGGCTATCCCTGCCTTGCTCAGTATTCTCAAATCTGCTTTAAGTAGAGAACTATCATTGCTGCATTGAGCTTGATGGTTGAGTGAGCTGAATTGGGAGTGAAAGGGGCTGCAAAGGCTGTACTACAAAGGGGAGGGCTTGCTGCTGGAGTGCTGAGTTTCCCTCCCCCTGCTGCCCTGTACCTTGCATACCCATGGGCAGGGGTGCAGGGGTGGCCAGGCTGTACAGATGGGCTCCTCTACCCCTACCAGTCTGCTCCTCCAGGAGTTCTGCAGGCAGCTGTTGTATGGAAGCATGCTAGGAAAGGGGATGTAAGGTTTTTGATTGTTTTGTTGCATACAAGTGTGTGGGATTGGCAGGGATGGAAGCTGCTGCTGTGACAAAATGTCAGAAGAGCCTGGTGGCCACAGTCATGGGAACATTTTCATAGAAGTTCAGATACCAAAAGATTTTTGGAAAAGTGCAGGGTACTGAGTACACTTAAATACCAGACACTGAGTGAGGCTGATTTCAGTACTCAATAGCTGTTTAAAAATAAATCTGGTTTCCTCTGACCAGTCAGTTTTTTTCAGGGGACCTGTAAGTTCATTCAAGAGCTTTGTTTGTTGAAAAATTTCTGAAAAGACTGGCAGTATCTGTTTGCATTTGAGAAACTGGGCTTTGGTTTTACATCAAATATTTTGAAAATCTTATTGCAACTACAAGAAATTTCCATGATGGTGATTTCTTACCTTCAGTTACTGTGGGAATTGTTTACCATAACTGGTAACATAATTAACATACTAGATTTTAGGGATTGTACAGATTGCTTAGATACTTATTTAAAAATAGCTAGTAAAAGGGTGCAACCTATGAATAAGTCACATATTCTATAAATTGCATATTCCTAAGCAGAAGTTGAAGAGGTATTCCAGAAAGGAGACAGGTTTCTATCAGTTGCTTCAACATGCTACTCTTCACCCACCTCTGTGCAATTTATCTTGGGCTGTAGGCAGAGACAGAGGCGGCCTGGCAACATCTCTTGTGCTGCTTTGGTGGGAGAAATGGTGACAGAAAGAAAATGTCCATCTGCCATGCAGTGCCAGCTGCAGGCTTTGAGCAAGCCTGTTTAAACAGTGAAATGGCCTCCTCTGTTCTTGGCCTTCTTACTGGAGAGGTGCATTTTAAAATATGCACAGACTCCCCCTTGCATTCCTCTGTGCAAGAAGACTGCACAGACACTCAAATCATTGGTGCTGCTGCTGTGCCACCAGCAATATGGGAGAAGGCAGGAGCTCTGAGCCACTGTGAAGGCAGCTGTACCTACGTACAGCAGTTTGGGAATGTGTCTGGAAAGCAGATCCTGCCTCGGCTCATAAGCAATATGGAACTGATAACTACTTTTTCCACTCCTCCCCCTCTCCTTCTCTCCCAGCAAAACTTCCTGTGCTGTAAAATACATATGGATCTTCTGCCATTCCTGAGGATGTTTCAAAGAGGAGAGGAGGGCAGGGGAAGGGAGAAAATAAAAATATTGCTTTTAGTAGCAAAGGGATTTTTACTGTGAGAAGAATCCTCAGTTTAACATACCTTTTTATCATAAGAGAAGTTACATTCCATTTAATTTCTGCATAATAATTAATGCATTAGACCCTATGAAGGTGAAACATATTACACATGTTTTTGCAGGGTGCCAGCATTTGGCTGCTGCAGAGGAGAGGCTTCTTGTTAATTTGGCATAGTTAGGCAGCACCTAAGACATTCTTATTAAACCAGCAGCAGTGTGCAATGCCTAAGAAA
This sequence comes from Buphagus erythrorhynchus, assembly GCA_013400855.1. Taxonomy (NCBI): domain Eukaryota; kingdom Metazoa; phylum Chordata; class Aves; order Passeriformes; family Sturnidae; genus Buphagus; species Buphagus erythrorhynchus. The sequence continues at coordinate 71,736 of VZTT01020014.1, read as the reverse complement.
AACAAAAGGAGGTAGATGTTTGAATTATTTCAGAGTTTCCCCCCACACCCTCCTTTACTGTACATCATGTCTTTACTGGGAAAGCAGCAGTGTTGGCCTAAATTCCCTCTGGTAGCAAAGAGAATAATCAATTAATAAGAAAGAGAAAAACCCTTCTTGGCATTGCCTCTTCCTGATTGTGTCATTCCAGACCATCCTATGCTGATAGCACATCAATACTCAACCCGTGTATACCTAATGTTGTTGCAATATATCTCTGTGTCCTTTTATCTCTCTTTCTCCTGGTTTTTTTGGTTGTCATTCTGTCACTGATGCTGTCAGTGAGATGAAAGGCAAAAAACAGCTATGGTGCTGAGTAATTCACATTGCTGGATTTTTCACCCTCAAAAGGAACAACTGATATCTATTCAGTGATATTTTCTCAATAAAATGTTTCAGTTTTCCTTTTCAGAGTGTGTAGAAATAAATGTTTCTGCTTGTATTCCCCCAAATCAATGGACACTTCTACGAGTTCTTAGGAAATTGCTTTCTGAAAAAAATTGAGCTGTGAAAATAATTCAGTCAGAAAACTTGCACAGGTAGAGATGTGGTAGATAAATACCAGAAAAGTTTGATGACATGTTTAAATATGACTAGAAGGAACTATATTTTGTAGGCAGTCCTTAAAGTCTGAAATTCTTTCGTGTGGTGTTGTAAACACAGCCTGTGTATTATGGACACAAAATTACAGTGAGAGTGCTTACAGCATAAAGCACTGCTTTTTGCTTCAGCCTTGCAGCATGTTCATATGATGGCATCAAACAACAGGAATGGAGACATATCAAATGCTAGGTACTGTTTTTCTCCGTTGCAGCATTAACAGAGGAGCTTTGGCCAGGCTTGTCCCATGGATTAGGACTGCAGTGGCTGTGTCCCAAGCTGTGCTGAGCCCTGCTCTGAGCCCTGCAGTGCTCAGACTGTGCCCCTGGGCTTTCTTCAAAGCACCCCCAGCCATCCTGTCCAGCTGGGTGCCCCAGCACTGCCTCCTGCTCTATGGGGCCTCAGCAGAGGGATCATCACTGGGGTTTGGCCAATGGGGCGTATGGGACATTTGGGGCAAATGCATTTTAATGCTGCACAGCAAAGCAGAGCTGTTAGCTTGCAAAAATAGTAATTATGTTGTGTGCATTGTTTGACTAGTAGTGTGTGCAAGATGACTTATTGTAGCTTACAGCTATTTTAATGCTTCTGCACAAGAGGGGAAAATTACTGTTCTTGCTGTGCTTAAAACCTTGGCTAGTGTGTGCCATGATGTGTATTTGAAGGGCTCTCTAAATGCCCCTTTTAAGGGAAAATTATATATAAGGGAGAAAAATGTTAAAATCCTGAAAGACCAGAGGAGTCTGGGTACCTTTGATATTGTAGATATTGCTTTTTTTGTGAAAATCTGTCCTTCAAATCTGGTCTGCTTGAGCAGTTGTTAAGGTACAGTCCCTTGACCGAGGGCAGTGAGTGTCTGTGCACACCTGTGCCTGTGTTTGGTAAGACCTTATCCCAGGTAGCATTTCAACATTGTTATCATTGTTGTCTCCACATGTACAAACTGATTATAAGTCTACAACAATTTGTAGTGCAGACAGATTAAACACTTAACCAGTGTAATTAAAATTACCAGCAGGTAATTTTAATAATTAACTACTATGTTTCCAGTCTTAGAGCAAGGTGCTTCTAACTATCATCTCCCAGTTAGGGCACTCTCTGTCTGAGAAGAATCTCTTATTTTTCTTCAGGTTTTGGTAACTCACCATTTTGTAGCCAAAGAGGAAGGTGTTTCAGTTGCCAGGGAAGCCTGTATGCTAAACAGGCTTTTCTGTAAGAGATTACATTTTCTCTGGAAAAGCAGAGTGCCAGTTGGGCTGGCAGAGGATGGGATGGGGGTGCAGGAAGACTCAGCCTCAGATGGGAGGCTGGAGCCTGGGGCTGGTGGGGAGCTCTGTGTGCATGTGCCTGAAACTTGCACAACCTGCTGATGAAAACTGAAAAGGAACAAATCATAAATAATGCAGGAATTATATATGCCTGTTTCTGGCAGAGCTTTTTTGGCTGTGTCCAGAGACTAGAGAAGCTGTTATTATCAGAAAAATCATTCTCTATCTTATTTGAGAGAAGACTTTCAATAAGGATTCCTGTAATGTTGTCAGATCTCCTGTCTCTTATGGCCTCAACAGAGCTCTGTTTCCCTCATGGCAAATTACTAACAAATCTAGGCCATAATCTACTTTTTAGTGATAGCAGTAAACTAACAGAAGAAGAGCTGATGGGGAGTCTATGAGTCTGACACAGTTTAGCAGGGGGTTCCTGCAAAGCTGATCTTCAGAGTGCTCTCATCAAATGTTTTCATTAATGACTTATGTTTAAAAAAGCATGTGAATATTAATGATATTTGCCAACAGTGCAAAACTGAGAAGCATTACAGTACACAGAAGGATCAGCTGGAGAACTTCTGACCAATGGAGTAAATAAAAGCCAAATAGAACAAATGGCAACTTCTTACACTTAGGGACTAATTATAGGTGTTTGTACAATGAAAGATCCTAAATTGAAAGTTCCACAAGAAGGGGAAGATTAGAGTGTAGTAATGGAATGGGAATGGCAGGATGGGAGCAGACTGTGGTCCCAGAGTATATCAAGTTACTTCCTCTAGGTTTTGACTAGAATTAATGTTGCTGTATGTGTCGATGAAGAGTTGACAAAATTTTTTAATTTCAGTGTGTTTTCAGTTACTCTGGGCATGTATTTTTTTGTTTTTACTAGTGTCATGCTGTCACACCAAGTCGATAGGCATTGAGAAATATTTCATTTTCCTGTTGTAGCTTTGTTTGAATTCTGGAAGCAAGCCTTTTGGAATTTAGAAAATGTAGTATCCTCTATGGGATACCAGAGCAAGATAATCAACCCTTGTATATAGTGCATTTGCCTGACCTAATGATCTTGCAGGCACTTCTAATGTACATTTACATTACCTTTTTTAAATATCTGATTATCTCCCTGTTATTACTAGCTTACTTTTTACATTCATCCTGCTACTGAGGAGAGGAAAATTGAAAGTAGCAGCTTTCCATATTAGAAGTCATTCCCGGGTCATGGTTTTGAATATACTACACTAGAATGAATCCCAGATCATGATTCATGTAGGATTTTGCAGGTCTAATTATCTTGTCTCCCTTTTCTTTGCAACATTAAAAAAATAATCTTGTGGGTTTAACTAGTCATGCAGGGGGAAAATATCAGAAAGTAGAAGTCTTCCAGAGCTTAAAAAGTACATTTCACTGCATGTGGACCCCATGATGATGGGTGGTTCTGCTGAAGTGACAAGTCAAGCGACTTTGTGACCAGCAGCAGTCACCTCTTGAGTACTCTGCTGCAGTTTTCTCTTGTTCCAGAAGGAGCTTGAACTTGCAGAAAAATCTTGCTTGACTTTGTGCCCCTCGTGTTATTTTCCTCGAGCTGCAACAACATGGGGCATACACAGCATACATAGCCAGAGAGCAACCAAGTGTTCTGTAATCTCAGACCATGTGAGGACTGAGTATGGCTAAGAGAAATTAATTACTGGTATAACATTAAAGAACATAAAAGCACTTTGTAGACACCCTTATTAAAAAATAAAAGTATCTTTTTGGATTTAACTTAATTCCTTTGAGTGGGAATTAAGCTAAGCAAACAGAAGCTGCTGTACTTCTGAAGGAATGCTTCCATACAAGGCTTCAGTGTGCTTTAGCTTGACATCTTTACTTTCTTCATCTTGACTTCTCTAAGTAGCTTTGCCTAGACATATCTGTTGTTCCCTATGTATACCAAACTGGCACTGTATTATAAACAGTAGGTTAATGTTTCTAGACATAGCCTCAAGCTCTGTGAATTTTCATTTAGAAAGGAAGTTCTGTCATTCAGAAATAATGAGCCAATAAGGATATCTGAGTTATATTGTTTTCCGTTTTCGTCAGAACTTTATGTCCTGCTGACTGATTGGTATCCATGTAGGTGTTGTGTTGTGTTTATAGTAATCTTGTCAATCACATTCTTACACCTTGGCTTCAGACTCAGGGTAGACTGCTGAGCTGATGTGGCAGACTAGAATGTGTAGATTATAAGGAATTTTCATACTGTCCCTTAAAATGTTTGCTTCCATTTCCCTGGAGCAGGCATGCAAGAGTGGGGTAAAATGACTGTCATTTAAATGGTTTGCATGGCACGACTAAGAGACACCAGCCACTGCTACAAGAGCTGTCTTAAAGACAGCAACAGAGTAGGCAGGAAGAGGTAACCTTTTCTCCTCTGCCTCATCATTGCCAGGCAGCTGATAATAAAAAGTAATTTTCCCTAACACCAAGGTAAATCAAGGCAAGTCAAGAGTCTGTTTCCCAAGCAGATGCCAAGGCAGCTTCCAGAGCAGATGGCGTTGCGTTGGCATGAGCTCTCTGTCCACACCCTGCAGTGTTTTGTGGAGCATCTTCTCTCATAGCTACTGGGCAGTAAACACAGCCCTCATTTGGCCTCTGAACTGGGAAGCTGGTCTGATATCTTGTGCCATCTGCTGAAGGCTCCTGCTGTGAGTCACTGATGGCAGTTGGAGCGAGTTGCCTGCGTGCAGGATCCTGTCACACACACGTGTGTCTCTGTTTGTTAAGAGTGCTGCCAACAGTCTTTAAACATGGGCATTTTGTGGAGAAGGCTTAGCAGCGGCTGTGCCTTATCCTAATTTTGGATTCCATATCTCTGATTTCAGAATCTGAAAGAGTGCTGCAATAGAATGTCACTACAGCGTGTTGGCTCTGGGTTGTATGAGCACATGTGATAGCCATCCTCCAAAGGGAGGGCACCGCTCTCAATTTCAGAACATGTGGCTGTCAGGCGTCTGCAGTCCAGAAACTACTCTGCAAAGAGGTGCTGCCAGGTCCCTGGTGCTGTTACTGAGCTGAGTAAGAGCTGAACTCAGGGCTCAGCACAGCCCCACTGCAGGGACCCTGCCAGTTGCTGAAGTACGTGTCAATTAAAAGATGTTTTCTCTCCTTGCAGTTACACAGGTCAAAGTGCCATTTTGACTCTTCCATTTACTAATAGAATGGGCTGTTTTCTGCCATAGAATTCAGCAAACAAGGGTGGATTTTCTTTGCTTTTGCTGTTGATCATGCAGCCTTAGTTATGCGTTTTTGTAACTAGTGCCCCCTCAGTGGGTAGCTCTTTAAATAGCTAATCTTTATCTGGCAGCTAATCATTATCTAGCATTCAAAGAATGGTGGCTTGAACCTTAGCTGGCCTTTTGGGAGCTTTCTGCTGCAAGGAAAGAGGGAGATATGTTACTAGGATTTGAATTAAACCAGAAATCTCCTTTCCCTTGGATTAAAGTGTTAAAATGGGAATATGTAGGGGAAGGAAGGTATTAATTTTAAGGTCAGTGCCTGTCATATGAATTTTACTGGCCAGCACCTCTGTTAATTGCAGAAAATGGCTTACCTGGATATCCGATGTAGAAAGCAGATGAATGTGCATCCTTAGTTTCCTCCCCTGGGAAGGTCACAGCGTCTCTGAGGCAAATAACAAACCCTGCCAGTGTATGCTCAGCAGATGCTTTCTGCACCGTGACTGCAGACAAGAGTGAGCTGCTGCCATTAACAACTGTCGGGGCTGTTCTTTGCTTTACTATTTCACCCTTTATTAGTAGTATTGGTTAATGTTCTTTTCATCTGTTCTGTGTCTGCTCAGCAGCTGATGCCTCTCAAAGCAGGGACAAACTATCCTAAAGGATAAAAAAGTGTACAGATTTTATTTGCATTGTTGACATTTGTGTCTTACCATTTTTTAGTATCTTTGCCCCCCTACATACTCAACAGGTTGCAAGAAGACTTGTACTGACATGGGCAAAAGGGTTGCACCTGGTTAGAGATGAACTGTAGCAGTTCACAGGGTAAATAGCCCTAATTCAGGATTTTGCTATAATTATCCAACTTAAGCATCCAGATGAAGGCTATCTTATAAACTGACAACTATCATAATGATTAACTTGTTTTAATTGACCTGAGGTCATTCTGGTTTTTATTTTTTAATTTTTTTGCAGGATGTTACTACATTTTTATCGATCCAAATCAATAAACTTCTTGCTAAAAATCTGTATTTTCTGTACTGCCCTCAGACATCACCAGTAGGTTGTCCCTCATGTCGAGAAGGTTCATGCAGGAAGGATAACTTACTGATCCAAGGAAATGGACAGCAGAGTGCTATGGGCATTGCCAGAAAATTTGTCTTGTGTGATGCAAATTACAGCATGAACTGTGGCTGTGTGCCTCGTGGAGGCAAATATGTTGAACTTCTCTCTGCTGTAGCATTGGCCTGCCTTTAGACATGGCATAAGGTCTGCCTGTGTGTGTTGCAGGTTTGTGTCACAGCCACTGTCACCAGACTGACCTTGTCTCATAGGAGATGACATTTAGCCTAATTTTCTCCAGACTCTAGTGTGACCAGGTTCAGTTTTAGAGCAGAGGTGGATAAATGTGCTGCTCAGACTTATGGCTGGCATATGTTTGAGGAGCAATCTGCTTTCCTCTCATCTCACACTGAACCATTCCCCAGGAGCTGGCAAAGGCCAGTGTGGAGGTTTGGTTTGCTGAGATGGGCAATCATTGCTTTTGAGAGAACTGAGAGAGGCTCTATTAGCTACAGGAAGCCAACAGCTCCTCACAAAAGACCCTTGATGTTCTGGACTGAACTTTAGTTGGTGCTAATTTCAGCTCTTAAGGGCAGTCTTAATTATCATATGGGACCAGAATATTTTGGAAATATTGGAATAATTTGGAAATAAGTTGGAATATATGGAAAAAATTGAAGATTTCTTTTTTTTCAGCTTTTGTCTCCCTCCTAGAGATACCAGTAGATAAGAGAGACAACCCCAGTCCTTCAGGGCGTGTTTCCAAGAGCAGAGTAAAAGAAGATAGATATGATAATTATATTTAATGTCCGGTGGTCTTACCAAATATCACATACTGTGATTTCTCCTCTAATACATTTTTTTCCATATTTTATGGCAGCACCTGCTATAAAACAGCTTTAGTACGTGTCAGACCCAGCACAATTTCAGTCTCAGCACTATAGTGAAGCAACAACAGTAAACTTCTTGCCCAAAATTGCAGATGCTTGAAAAAACTTGCCCTGTAGAGTCCCTTCATGGTCCTGACTCTCAGTACAGAACCACAGAATCATAGACTCATGAAGATTGGGAATTACTGCCAAGTTCATTAAGTCCAACCTTTGACCAAACACCACCATGCCAACTAAACCATGGCACTGACTGCCACATCCAGTGGTTTTCTGAACTCTTCTATTCTCAGAATTTGTAGCTTTGAGTTGCCATACAGGAGTCAAACCCAGAACCTTGGTGTTATTAGCACAATGCTCTAACCACCTCAGATAATCTAATGCATCAAATACTTGGAAAAAAACTATCTTCATTTAAAGAAGTGAAAATAAATTTTATTAGCCTAAGTTAATCTTATTAACTGGTTTGAGGTGATAATGTTATAATGATAGGAACAGAAGTACATAGATAAAAATATCTCTCAGATGTTAACATATGGAAAGGAATGTTTTGTAGTGATAAGAACTGGTCCCTGAGACTGAGATCAGAGTTGTGTTCCTATCTCCACCAGAATTGCCATGAACTCTAGTAGATCATTGAGTTGAATTGATTTGACTAAATAGAGTAGAATTTGTGTTTCTCAACTGTATTTTTCCCAGACAAGAATTTATAGTTGTTTTTATTATATTTTTCTTTTCTACATCAGTATGCCTTATTTTTCCCCATGGATTTATTATAGAATAAATTAATTTGGAGATACTGTCATGGGACATTTATTTGATTCTCATTCAGAAGACCAAAACACACTTTTGAGGAATAGACTGGATTCTTAGTATGAAAAAAATGTTCCTCCTGGTTGAAAAGACGTGGTTTTGCAAACTAATGGAGCCTGAGATTCTATTTCTGGTACATATTAACTACATTTTCTGAGAACAAACCAATTTGTGTAATTACTCCAAATTTCTTCCACAGCTAGAAGTCTGTACAACTCCCTACTGATAGTCTTTTCAGTATTATTCCCATATCTATGCACTTATTCCAGTTATATCTTTTACAGGAATACTACTTCAAGAATTCTCTTTAGAGAGTATTTTATTGTTCATAAGGTTTTAGATCATCCATATAGCTTGATTGTTAGTTTTGTTCCTTGCTTACTGGAGTCTCTCTTTGTTTAATTCTTATTCATGTACTCCAAAAGGACCTGAAAGCCTTAAGCAGTTCCATGATCTTGTAGTGGGGGACACCCTACTGACTGAAAGAAAGAAAATCTCAAGTGAAGAGAGCTTAAAGTAGCTAAGATATAGGAAGTAAATAGGTGTAGAAAAGGAGGATAAAATGGAGAAAATGAGCCAAGGTTTTAGGAAAAACAAAGAAGAATGTATTCTCTCTGAAATCAAATTAACATAGGATATTGGGGGCAATATCCAAAATGTACGTGAGTGCAAAACAGAAATTGAAACAATCTCCTCTTCACTGATTTTTGATCTGTTCTTGATAGTCACTTCTCATGCTGGTCCAGGGGTGATGGCTCCTACACCTGCTGCCAGACACACCTTGTGGTAGCCTGGTATGGGTCAGCTCCAGAGCTTCTTACCAGCGTGAGACAAGGAGTCAAACCCTACCTGTGTGGCACCAGTTTCCCTTCAGACATCTGAGCAGAGAGGTGCCCAGGGTGGGCAGCATGGTGGTTACTCTGCAGGTCAGTGTGGCCAAGTCCAGTGTGGACTTCCTTTGACCAGGCTGAGACCAAGTCTGCTTCCCTGTGAGCAGCTGTGCTCCTAAACAGGCTCCTACACTCTCTTAAGGACTGCACTTCAAACCAGAGGCACCCATACACTGTAGCTGCTTTCAACAATAGTTCCCACATCTTGTAGCAAACAGAACAGGATTTCCAGATCAAAACACAAAACTACCAACATAGCCTACATATTTTCTTACCTTTAGCCTGATCTTGATTAATTTTTTTTTCATATTTGAAAAATAGAATCCAAAAGCATTTAATGTCAGATGTCTAAAATGACTGTGCTATGCATCATGCAAGTGATTGCTGGTTTCTGAAAAAGCTGTAATCATAATGCTTTCCCTCCCTCTAGTAAATGGACACAAATATTCACAGGGATAGGTACATTAGGCTAGGTAGATTATTCATTCATTTGCTGGAAGAAGTATTTGCAAATAAATGCTATTAAAAAGAAAATCACTGAAAATCTAATTCATAGTCCTTTAACCAATGCTAGTTCATTAAAGCATAGCTGAATCTGGTGAGACACTAATAGGTAAGTTCTTCTGAAGGGTAGATGTTAGTGAGAATTTAAGGAAAGTTTGAATTGTTTTTCTAATTTTGCATACAAATATTGATATTGTGCAATACTGAATAAAATTATTGCATGTGCAGTAGGGCTTACATATCTATCAGTGAAACCAGGGGGGATTTTTTGAGTAGAGTCTGCTGGATTTTATTTGAAAGTATACATTTTTTTGCAGAAGAGAAGAGGCAAATATTCATTTTCCTTGTATTCCTTCACCACTTAATTGTTCTTAGAGTTTCCATTAGTTTTGGAGCGCTAGTGACTACTTCTGATTTGATTTTTTTTCTTTTTATAATCAAGCATTATTATTATTTTGTTAGCCTACTTTCTCCTCAGAGGAAGGAAATTGCCTTACCCTCAGAGCAGAGTTCATCCTGTCTGAAGCAGTCATGTGCAGAGCAGATGTTGAGTCGAAGCCCCCTACTTTCAACTCTTTCTCTAGTCAGTGAAGAAGGATGAGCACTTCTGGAGTAATCTGTCTCTGAAATCCATCTCAGGATATCAGGGATTTTGCATTGAAATTGTGAAATACACCATTTGGTGTTCAGTGTCAAGATGATGGCATTTGTCTAAGTACCAAAGCAAGACTCAAAGAAGATGGGATGAACACCTCTATGAGTTATAGTCAATTCTTGGTGCATGTCAATGGCTTGGCAATGTGTTTGTGAAAAAGCAGGCTTTGACAGGATGGAGTGTGATGCTGTGGAATGTCCAATGGATTTACAGTCTCAATTTCCAATTTCAGGGAGGAGAACACTGCTACTATCAGGGAAAAATTCGAGGAAATCCTGTATCATTTGTTGCCTTGTCAACATGCCATGGATTACAGTAAGTCTGCTGCTTTGTTTTTACTGACCTTTGTTTATTACTCTTTTAAGCAAAATCAAGTTGCTTATAGTAAAACAATACATGTATATAATAAAATAAATGCTATTTATTTTCCTACTAGTTTGTCACCAATATTAAGTAATCAACAATCTTCAGAATTTCCTTTATTTTCTAAACTGAGAACTTATGGCAGTGGCCAAGTACTGTTTTAAGATAATTTATTATAGAGATAGCAGAGTAGAAGTAGCTGAAAACATCCTGTTCTACAAGAATAAAAACAATGTCAATACATTATTTGGAAATTTTGTTCTTTTCTTGTTGCTATAATGATGTATACTTTACTTCTTTTCTAGTCTCTACAAAGAAAATGTCAGTTTAGAATTTATCTTGAACTACCCATTTTTGTTAACAGAATTTCTGGCCTTAAGATGTGTTTAGGGGGTAATACCATGTGTATAGTAAAATTTTGAAAACTGTAGAAGAAAATGTGCAATAATTCCTATTTGAAGTACATAATTTTACTTAAAATATAATAAAAGCTAAAGGTCAGCTAAAGGTTACATGAAGCTGTGTGTGGATTGTACAGCTTTTGGACCTGTCTACTTTTGACACTACTGAATGATGCTAGTCAGGTTTTCAGATCAACCAAGTGCCTGTCACCTCTGGGAATTACAGGATCTCAGCACTTCTAATACTGACATCAGCTTGAAAAGTCATGGCACCAAGTGAGCCTGTGTGGAGATCATGTGAGCTTTACCTTTTGCTGTGGAATCAGGGTTTAGCTGATGGAAATCTTCTTCAGCCTATTGTCTATCTGCAACTATTCTGTATATAGTTCTGGTATCAGTCATATAAGCACTTTTATTTGAGTAGTGTCTTTCTTTTCTAGCTGTATATTCTTTGTTATGAAGGGAAGAATGTGTGCAGAAGACTTGCCATCCTTACACTTGTCTGACTTACAGCTGTGCAGCTCAAGAAACTTGAGCCCAGTTTGAAGTATGGACAGTGAGCCTAAAAATAGTAACTTCCTAATGCATCCTGAGCCACTGCATGGCTTCCATTAGCAGTGATCCATTAGGTCTTGGCCCCTGCTAACTCCTAGGAGAAAAAGCAGGAAAGGAGAGCCCACATATGTCTTTCCCTGCCCTCTTTTTTGTGAATTTATGCTTAAAACTGACTGTTCTGCTGCTCTGTATTCTTAAATGGCCTGATATCCAAACTGTTCCCTTCTAAAGTTAATGATGAATGATGCATTTTTTCATTGTATAATTCAGCTCTCTCTTGAGAGGTATCTCCCTGCCTCCTTCCCCCCCTCCATTTTTTCCCTGATATAATAAAGTTTCAGCTGAGCTCTTTCACTCAAGCTTACTCTAATCAGGCTGGTATTTCAAGCGTCTAGTATGAGAAAGTAATGTTTCCTGAGCTGAATTAAACTCACATTCTCTGACACTGCATTTCCATCATTGCAACTAGCTCCTACACAGTTGATTTTAAATGATAAGTAATTACTAGAAACTCACACTGGCAAACAGAGCTCCTAAGCTTCAAACACAGTTTGGAGTATCTTGCTGGAATAAGGGTAGCTGGGGAGAGTTGTCTTCTGTAAGGTTCTGTAGGGCAAAGCAGGAGCTTTGCTTTCATGAATTTTAGGAAGTACAAAAGACAGAACAGATGCCTTTAAGAGAATTACAAGCTTCATATTTCTAAAGGTCATGCCAGTGTCCTCTTTTGAGTATCAGTACCTCTAGATCTCAGCTAGTAACAGCAGAATTTTTTATATGTGTGAAAAAATGTTGGGTTTTTTTAATCATTAGTTATGAGTTCTTATTTTAGTAATGTCTGCTTTGCATCCTTCCATTTATCGGTTAAATCGATCACACCTGGCTGACAGAATACCTGAAATTATGGATGTCTTCTTAACGACTTGGCTCATGACAAATGTATCTCGGTAGCCTTAACTTCGCGCGAGCCGTTTCGCGTGGAATTTGTTTAGCTTGTTTTCCGTGGGACACGCAGTAACCGCGGCTCCCCGTGAGCTGGCGCAGGGATGCGAAGGGCTCATCCCGGCGGGTGCTGCGGTACCGGGGAGCTGCGGGGCGCCCGCAGCCCGGCCGGGAGGCACGGCCGGGATCCTGCTGCCGGCTGCCGGGGGATGCAGGAACTGCCGGCCCGCCGGGAATTCCGCTGGCACGGCCGCAAACGTGGTGCTCTGAAGAATACACACCGCCCAAATGCAGGCTTGTGAAATGTTTTGCTTCCTCTCTAACGCACCCACGAGCGTGTGGTTTATTCAGAGCACGCTAGGGCTGTGGTAGCTGGTTGGAAAAGAGCCATGAATGCTTTTTGGGCCGCTCAGGTCTGTAGGTGAGCTGTGACTATTATTATTCTTGTCACTGTAGAGTGACGATCAGAGGTCAGTGCTGCTGGGAGCAGCAGACTCATGAGAAGCTCTTCGCTGACAGCGCTTCAGCTTGCAGACCCTGCTTAACTAAAGTTATAATTAGAGGGAAGGAAGTTTTGCCGGATAAAGAGCTACAGGATCTTCCCCAATCTCATCTTATTTAAAAAAAAAAAAAGCTTCAGGCGATACTAGAATATTTTGCTTAAACTGTATAGACGGTATTTATTTCTAAAGAATAGGCACATGTAATTTGAAAGGTGAAACGGCTTTGCATTGTAGTTATGCTCATACTTGATATATGATATGCAGTCAGTAACCCAGGTTACTTCTGTGAATGTCAATTTTGCTGATAAAAGCAAAATTGTTGTATAAGAAAAAAAGAAAATTATCTGCTTTTGTTGCTTGTAATTCCTGTTTGTTTTGGGTGTTTTTAACAGTAGCATAAGTAAATAAATAATCTCGCTTTCATGCTGTTGTTGTCGTGTGCTATATGCCAAGTTTGAACTTTCAGGTCATATTCAGGGCCAAGCTTACACACCTTAGTAGTGGTCCTTTGGAAGAGTCATGCTGATACAGCCTAATCCCAACCATGACCCTTCTAAGGGCCACTACTAATGTGTTTAAACTTGGCCCTGATATGAGCTGTGTGTATGCCACTGCAATAAAGGCAAAATTAAAAAATATTCTGGTTTGGTTGAAGATAAGAATGTATTGATATAAGAAATAACCTTTGTTTTTCTGCTCTTACAGAGTAATATTTGTATCAACATTTTCTTTAAATGAAATGCTAAGGAAAGAGTTAACAAAAAAACCCGTTAAAACCTAAGGATAATTCAATTTGATTCAATACCATTTTTATTTGGGGAAAGCTATGCACATGTTCCAAATATGTGCTGTTAAAGACAGGTCCCTTATTTATCTGTTGCAGGTAGATATCTCCTGCATGGGAGTGAGGGCTTTGCATTGGATTTCCAGTTTGTTAAATTAGTCCATTTTGTGTTTATTGTAGAGAAGGTTTGTAGAAGAAAGAAGAAATTTTGTGGAGAAAATCTTTTTTTCTGAAGTGAAGAAACAAATTATTGATCCAGATTTGCATTCAGTTCCTGAAACCATTTTAAACTCTTCCTTTCCCAAATATTTAAAATTTTAAAGTATATTAACTTTAAGAGTTACTTCCATGTGGCACTAGTGTTTGTTTATTAAATCTGTATTTACATTTCCTTCTCTTGACAGTGGGATGTTCTATGATGGAAATCATACTTACCTTATTGAGCCAGATGAAAACTACACTTCAGATGTAAGTAGAATTTACAGTAGTTCTGCTGTGTTTTTTGAATACAGTCATCCAAGGGTGCAGGGTAGGCATAAGGCTGTGGCACCAAAGGGTCATCCCCTCATTCCCAGCTCATTCACCTCGAATGTGAGACTCCATCTTCACAGACAAAAGCAGACTTCCAAAAATTAGGCAGTGGTGTGTCTCTGTGTGTGTGCTCTGTAGCACTTGGCTGTAGAGCACTGCAGCTCTAGAGGAGGGTCCCTTGGAGCCAGCAACAGAAACCTGTGAGTGCCCGGTCCCCTCCTGGCACTTCCTGCTCTGGGTTTGTTATACCACTCTCCTCCTGGTTCATCTTTGACTCCAGTTCAGGAGCTTCTGGGACTCTCATTGACTCTCCCCGAGCTTAATTTAGTCTCTGTGTGCTCAGCCACTGTGTTTGAGGTGCTCAGATGTAAAAGGTGATTAAATGTGGCATTAGCCATCACATTGCAGTTGGGAAAAGAAGAATGTAGAGTAATGGTGCCTTGCAACTTGCATGTTCACTGGTGTATGTGTTGGGTAACACGAACCTTTGGAATTGTCTGTTTAATCTCATGAGATGGATTAATTTTTCCTGATGTAATATGCACAATTATTTACTATTTCAGGATGACTTTCATTTCCACTCTGTTTACAAATCCAAGTTGTTTGAATTTCCTTCAGCCGACCTGACGTCTGGTATGATTTTTTAGTATTTATGACTTGTTGAGTGTTTTAGTTTAAGGCCAAATTTGTTGATTATATTTGATAGATCATCCTCTGAGAGTATATTGTTTTGTTATATATACCTTATTTTACCCAATTAAATAAAAAAACACTGAAAAAAGCCCCCATTTTGAAACAGTGAAAGCACAGGAAAAGAAACTGAAGTAATGTAAAAACCCTGAAACCAAAGAATGAAACTTCTCCTAGACCTTCATGCTGTGATATGTGTTTCTCTTAACAGGTCATGTGGTCTGGATTATGTGCTAGTAGTTGTAGAGAGGAAAGGAGTGAGGTAGCCTAGAGGTGTGGAAATAAACACCACGTTGATGGTGGTTGATAACTCTTCACAGGTTTTCCTGTTTTGAGGTACAGGGTGAGTACCACGGAGTGAGCATGAGCCTGGGAGACAAGAAGTTGCCAAACATCATTGCAGTTCAGTGGCTCTCATCTGCAGTCTGATCAGCATCTTTCACAGCACTGGCAATGTTGAGGGCCATGCATTTCAGTGCAAAGGAATTTGGAGGCAGAAGTGGTTTCAAGTGCTTGTAGTGATGAATGCCCATATTGTGTGTGGAGAGAGAAAGGTTTTTTGAAAAAATTGGTTTTCATCTGAGAGGCTGGCTTGTTAATTGAAGCTAAAATTGCAGTATTTATGACATATCCCCATTCTGTCAAGGATTTACCAGTTTTACAGATGCATTTTCCTGCTCTACAAAACATATCCTGATAAATATAACTGTCCTTCATAGACACTGACATTTTGGTAGAAACTACCTCCAGATTAATTTCTCCAGGAGAGTTATAGATGTTTGTCCATCTTCTTACAAACTATTTGTCCTATGGTAACGTTTGGGTCTGAGATCTTATGGTGCTGAGTACTGCGGGCAGATGGATCCATCCCTGGAGCACAGTTTGTGCAGGTTTGCCACTTGTTAAGCAAAGTAGAATCATTCAGGGAGCTAATGAGAAAAGAAGAAGAGAAAGGAAATTGCAACAGTTGGGTTGCCTTAATCTCAGTTCCAAAGAAGGAATCTGTCTGAATCTAAACAAAGTGTCCCAGCTTGGTGTCTCCTGTCCAGTGATGATGATTGCCTAGACGAGGTAGAGGCAATGTTGGGATGGAGGGACATGAGCACAAAAAGCTCATGACTTTTGTGCAAGGCATTGACCTCTGTGTCACAAAACTTCCTATGTACCTGCATCTTACACATGTACCATGCTTACTACCTGTGCTTGCAGAGATGATAGTGTAATGAGAGCAATTTAATGAACATGAGGTCAAAAAATAAAGGGCATCATTTATCACATTTTCTTGAGGACATATAATTCAAAACATTGGAAATAATCCAACCAAGGCTGAGTTTAAAATGAATCTTCTGTCTCAGGTTGTTAAACTAAGATGCTGCTAGTGTTGGTACTTACTATCTATAAGCTGTTTAATAAGATTTCCTAATAGTGAAATTTTATGTTTTCAAGATTTTGGAATAAAATTGTTTTCTGTTTTTGAAATTATGAGAAGGGTTTAATTGCAAGTAAATTCCCAGTTTCACCTCCACCAAAGCTTCTTGATTTTCAAAAAACCGTCAAACTAGGGCTTCACGGTCTTGCTTTGTTTATTTATTTTTTCCCACAAAAATCAAGACATGCTTACACAGTTTTGATTTTACTGTAGATAACAAAAATAGTTGCTGGCATTGCTGAACAAAGCCCAGCATGTGACATAATGGAACGCATTGCCATCTAGTTTGAATTAGAATCACAGGATTGTAGAAAATGTTAAAAAAGAAATTCACTTGCAGAGTGCTAGTCTTCTTAGTAATGCAAGTATTTGTAATGTGGATAAGAGGTACAGGGTACTAATCTTCCATCACTTTATGTTTAGGATCACATGTCTGGCAAAATAGACTTTGATTCACAGCCTACTCTCCCACATGCCCATACTTGTTTTTATAAAATTGGTTGAAAAGGTGTTTCTGATGTTTGTAGTGAAAATTACAGTACATGTATAATATTATATCCTCATTAGGAAACCCACCATTTTTCTTTGTCTGTGATTATTCAGTTTGTCTCTAAGTCATCCTTCCTGCATAGTCACAGCTCCAGAGGATGAGAACTCCACCAGTATCTCTGCTTCTTCCCTGCCAGTCTGGAGAGGTCTGACTGCTGTCTTGACTTGACTTTTTTTCTTTAAATAATATTTGAAATTAGTTGCTAATAGTATTGTTGTGATTGATTTTTTGAAAGTACTACAACAAAATTATTATTAGCAGTAGAAAGCACTGTGCTGGCATATGTCATCATAACTACTCTCAAAATTTATCAATTTGACTGGCCTAAGGAGATTTTCCGTGAAGCCAAGATTTTTCTCTTATCTTTAGAAGAGTGTGTGTGTAAGGTAAGATTTCCACTCAGCATTTCCACTGCATTAGGAATGAACTGGATAGATCACCAGCTTCAATATTGGTGTTAGAAAGGGAAAAAATTCAAGTGATAGGGATTACTCAGTATCAGTGATAGTAAAAGCACATGCTATTATATCACGGTTCAATAGCAATGTACTTCATACATTCTTTTGCTCCCTGGGTATTAAATAAAACCCCCACAAGCTGAAAATAATTTATTGTACTGTATTTTGCAATGGTCTGAGGAATAATGAGGATTTTTAATAAGGAAGCTTAGACAGATGACTTGGCACACTTAGTGCATTTGACTTTGTATTTACTAGACTGTTTTTTCTCACAAGCTCTGTTGAGATCTACAATGCCCTGGCATGGTTTTAGATAACAATATGTTATCAAAGGTGGTGTTTTTCAAATAATACATAACAAATGTCCTTTTCTTTTGGGATCACATGGAAAATATGTAGATACGACACTTAGGAATGTGGTTTAGTGGGGCTTGGCAGTATTATGTTTATGGTTGGACTCGATTTTAGCAATCTTTTCCAACCAAGATGATTCTATGATTTTGTGAATCTTCATTACATTTTTTCAAGGTA
>VZTT01020014.1:13666-43812 GCA_013400855.1 Buphagus erythrorhynchus | reverse complement strand
GGGGTTTTTCAAGGGAAGATTTTCAAATTTCATTACCATAGTCGAAGAAGAGAACAAAAAAAATAGAAAATTAAAATGATTGGTTTTAACTCTGAAAATTTGAGAAACAAGTAGCATCACACAGGAAAAGATGAGAAAGCTGACTGATGATTTGCAAGTGCTGAAGGCTAACACTGCAGTTTTCTTTAAGAGAAATAAAAACACGACATATTTTCAATGCTCAGGGTTGCATAGAACCATGAAGAGTTTTAAAAAAATTTTGGCAAGGTACACTGATACACTTAAACTAAGGTGTGCAATTGTGGTTACTGCACTAGAGAGAAATATCTATTTGCGGGCCCCCAAGGCTTTTCACAAGCACAGCAGATGCATTTACATGTCTTACAGCACATGAGCTGTAAGACCTCACTCACAGAAATGCCATGTAACCTTTGCCACTTGCTAACCCAGGTGCCAATCATAGTAACAGCCACAGCCTTAGACTTGGGATGAAGCTGAAGTCTCAAGGACCTAGGCACATTTGAAGAGGGCAAATAGCTGANCTGACACATTATCAGCTTGGGAAGAAGCTGTGAGAGAGCCAGGAGAAGCCCCAGCCTGAGAGTGATTTTCCAGGCTGTAATTTTCCTAGCTCTCTAACAGTGTGTCTACATGCAATAAACCAGGAAATTATTCTTTTCAAGTTGTGCTTTTTTTATGATAAGAATGATATTATTTTGGACTCACAAGACTTGAGATGTAACTTTTTTATTTTATCTTCTTTTTTTTTTTTCTTGTCAGGTGTGTGTAAGTGTGAGGACATGTGGTCTGGATGCATAATGGGAGATATGGGGTAAGACGTTTCACTAGAGAAAAGTCATATTCTTCATACAGTGACACAAAGGAAACGTGTGAAAAGTTTTCTCTTTGGCGGTTCAGCAGAATATTTTTGATGACTCAATTTTTAGAAAGTAAAGTATTAGGTATATACCATACAGAGACACCTTCAAAGAAATATGAGAATAAATGAGTTCATGAGAGGGAAATGTGAAGATTTTTGATGAATGTTGATTTAACTTGGAAAGCACAAGGCTTTCCAACAGTCAAGCCAGGTCATTGCAGAGAAGCAGAAGCAGGCATAGCTTATTTTCTCATGCAAGTTTGCTACTGAGTGTGGAAACAATGACACGCCCTGATTCTTGAAATTCCATAGTTGAATTTCTGAGGCATGTCTCATTTTCAGTGTTTTTGTTGGAATCTTTAATCTACATCATTTTTTATCACGCAGTTTGTGTGATATTGTTAGAAAAACTGCCCCCATTGGAGGCTGAGTATGTTCATACCCGTGTGTAGTGTCATTGGACAGATTTTGACATAATGACTGGTGAATCAGCAAATTTTTGCTGCTGGATGAAATTTGATGCTTTCTCAAGTATATTCAGACCCTAACACTTTTTATTGCAGGCTTATCTTTTATCATGCATATAAATTACATTGTAGTCTAGTTTTAGATATGAATTACATTGTATTCTAGTTTTAGATATAGACAGGCCTCAGTTTTTAATTAATTTCAAATGAATCCACAAATTTTCACAATAGCTTTGTGGTCAGAAAAATTTTGAGCAAAGAAGTATGTTCATTCAAACCTCTTTGAAAGTGTGAATGTGTGCCTTATTCAGGTATACTTTAGTATACCTGAAAATATACCTGATACAGTTTTTCTGATTTTTAGTAAGTTAAAAAGCCAGTCTGAGAGGCATTTTTAATTCTTACAAAAGTTATAAATTCCCATGTTAGGGCCTTTAAATTCTTTATCTGAATTTCAAACTTTTCAAATAATTTGATACATGAAAAAGCCTTGTATTTACCTAGCTTATTGCTAGGTGAATTTTTGGTGAAATCCATAGCCTCTGTAGTGTTTAGACCTAATTCATGAGCATTACAGATGGAAAAACTCAATTATGTTTTGGAAGCTATCTCTCCCAGCAGCGCAGGATAGCACTTTGGCTAATATTTCTATATCCAGTGGTGTGCTGATAGAGGAAAGCCCTTGAGACTCCAAAATCTCCTTGAAGCATAAGTACTTTAATGACTATGGACCTGAATATAAAGATCACTGCATTTGCCTTGGGAAATATTATTTCCCTGTGGAAAGGATCCATGCAAAGATTCTCTGCATCCCATTGTTTTTAGGTGGGTCATTGTGCCTCAGGGGCAGTCTGTGCTCAGTTGAAATTTACTGAGTGGGACACATGACAGAGGGAAGCTGAAATGTTAGGTGGTGTTTGTTAGAAACATGTTTAAAATGGCATAACTCTATTATATAAAAATTCTGGGGGTCAGGGGAACCAATTCCTCTAAGAGAGAAACAAACTATAAACTGTCTCCTGCAGTTTGTATGGGAGGAAAGAAATGTATGTCTGAGATCAGGCCTGTTAGTGGAACAAGTCATGCTTGTGCAAACTACATGCTGTAATCAGATTTGTGCTGTTTGGCATGGAAAAACTTAGTGAAATGTTCTAGACCTCTCACATTCCATGAGCTCTGTGTCATTGTTGAAGTTTCCTTATTATTTACTGGAAGGATTTTCCTTCCAAATTAGGTTGACTTGCAAACAGATAGTCACCCCGATTCTGAATGTTTTCATTCTTTTTCTAAAGTATAACATTAAATGTCTTCTGTTTTGAAAAAAAAAAAAATACAGTGTAAAAAGCACCAGAGAAAGTAATCCTTCTACCTTATTCTGTTAGGTACTATCTTCCAAGCAAGTTCTCTGAGTGTGATATTGAAGAGTATCATGAATTTTTAAACAATGGAGGTGGAGCCTGCCTTTTCAATAAACCAACCAAAGTAAGCATTACATTATTGTTGGATATTATTTCTATTCTATTGCTAATTTTGATGAAACCAAGAAAAATGAAAATTATAATGTTGGAAAAAACATCTGTAGTTTTGGAAGTTTTGGTTCTTTCTAAGTTCTAACTATTCTGGTAACATATGGATGTAAGTAGATTATTTTAGTTCATAGTAGTTTAGAAATCACTTTTAAATAAATTTCTAATAAAATGGTTTATTGTCCAGTAGTGTATCCACAGCCTCTGATCAAGAATCATCCCTCAGAAAATTTGTTCTGAATATTGTAAATACAATACAATTTTGTATTTACAACAGGTCTGCAATGGAGGATTTGCAGCAGTGCTTTGGTATACTCCTGCTTCATTTACTGAAGCATGTGTTAAAATATAAAGCAAGTTTTGATCTTGACTTTTTTCTATTTATAATTAATGTTAACCTGTACTTAATGGCTGTCTTTCAACAAGCAAAGGAAAGAGGCTAAGGCAGAAAGACAGTCCAATGTGGAAAAAAGACTTATCTGGTAACTGAAGTGGTCACAGATGTAAAAAGGAAAGTCAATTCAGGAGTGATGCATATTCCTTCTGGTGAACCTGATAAAAAGTGCATCTTCTGCCATCCACAGAATTTCAATAAAAATTAAGGAAGGAGAAAACATCAAATTTAGACAAGCTGAGCCTGCTTATTTCTTAAGGGTCTCTTTTGATGAAAGAGTATATTATTAAAAGTGGAGAGAAAGCACTGTGATTCATTAATAAGATGTAAAATTTCTTATTTAGAATGTACCTGAGTTTTAGAAGTTTGCTTTTTTCCATCTCATTAAAGGTGGAGAGAAATGCTGGTAGATTTATTTACTTGCCAAGTGTATTGTTTATATAGTGTAATATGTCTTACTTGGTTTTATTTTAGTGATTGTGTTCATTTACACATCTGTCACTTGGAAGAAACCCCAATTACTCTCCTTTCAATTTAGTTTGGCAGCACTTCAGGGGTTTTTTTGATGGCATGCAGAAATGTGAGTTAGATGTGGAAGCCAGGGTGATTTAGTCGCTTTTATGTGTTGTGGTTTGGGTTGGTTTAAAGGTTTTGTCAATTGATGTCTGTCTAATTAACAAAGCTGTCAAAGATGTGTTTCCTAGCAAGGGTGGTGAGACATAATTTTTGATTTTTCAAGCACTATGAGATAAAGGAAAGCTGATGTGACAAGGTACAGTGTTTGGCAGTGCTCCACTCTTAGATCAGCTATAATATCAAAAATTACATCAATGGCTGCTGGAGCAGACTGAGCATATGCTCTTTTCAAGTGAATGGATGAATGATATGACTTTGGGGAAAGGTTATCAAATTTGTTTGTAATGTTTGGTTTTTTTCTTCAATTTTGTTTTTAGCTGTCCCTGTGTACTGCAGTAAATTGGCCCAATATTTCAAGGCAGAATGCTCTGTTACTGCCATCTCCTTGTCTCTGTTGTGCAGCACACTGAGAGATATTGAAGAAGTTAAGATGTCTGGAAAAATACATAGGAAACAAGCAGTTTTAACAACTCTTTAATAATTCTAAAGTCTTGCATACATTTTATGTTAAATTCTACATATGCATTGCATGCTGCAGTCCAATTTCCATTTCAATAGGGGGTCTAATAATAGCACATCAGCTTGTGCCAGGCTGTGGTTTTTGAAGTACGTGGGGTGATGCTCCATCCTGTGGGCTCCTGACAGAAAGGCAGGAGCCAGTGAGAAATGCTCTACACTGTGTATGATGTACTTGTGCAGATGGCTCAGGAGCAGAGTGATTTTGGAATGGTCCTAGTTTAATTGGAGAACTCGAAGGATGATGTGCAAAATTTTAGTCTGGTGACACACTTAAATGCCTTCTCATTTATGTAATAAAAGTTACTATAATGTTTTCTTATGTCCAAAGGAAAAACATTATTTTCTTTTAGAAGAACTACCTTTAAAAATTTTAGGAAGACAGAAAAAATTAAGCTGGAAAGAACAGAATGTAAGTGTCCCTTAGAAGAGGTTATGGCATACGAATATACCGATTTTGATCTTTTAAGTTACAGTCCAGCAGGAAGGCTGAAAGGAAAGGGAGGAAGCCTCATCAGCAATACCTCTTGTGCACATCTGCCTGTGATATATACTTACAGAAACTTAGATACAACTTATATACAACTTGCATACCTCTATACAACTTTTAGAAACTTATAGAAAACTGTGGAAAGTTCCCAACTGTGGTAGAGGAAAATGGAAAGAAAAATCCAACTGCAATGAAAACTGATAAAAAACCCCTAGCCTCTCTCCTTCCCAAGCATTTCTGAGCCACATAAAAGGACTACTTTTTATGGCTATTACTTCTGAACTTACAATGCAGGCTTTAACCTTTCAGCCCTTGTCACTTGAACTCCAGAACAACAGCAATTGCAACTGCTGTGAAGATAATCAAATTGTCATATCTTTAAATTTTTTTCCTTTATTGTCACACCTTTTGTTTTTCATTGTAACTTCTGCTCAAACTGCATTTACTGTAAAGCTGACACCTATGTGCAGAAGGTACCATGTGACTTGGCAGCATTGCTGTATTAATTTTCGGAGTGTTTATTCTCTGTACCCTTCACTTGTGTCAGTTTTGTCAGTGTCTGTGTCTCCCTGAGTCGTGGGTACTGTTTTTCAGTTAATGCACTTGGAGTGCTAGCTTAAAACCATGTTGCACAGAGCAAATATGACAATGATTCCCTTAAAAAGAGATATGCCCTTTGCTTTCTGAACTTCCATGCAGCTTCTGGATCCTCCAGAATGTGGCAATGGCTTTGTGGAAGATGGAGAGGAATGTGACTGTGGGACAATAGCGGTAAGTGCGATGTACTTTACATTTGCAACTAGACTTGTCCAAGAGTTAATACTGCATATTGCTGCTGTTAATGATAAGTGCAGGAAGACAAGCAGGGTGAAGGCTGTGTGCCCAAGGATTCATAGTAATAGCTGCCTGTGCAGAATCAGACTTTCAAAGACATGAAAGAAAGCATTTTCCTAGATGGAAACGCTGGTCAGTGCTAAGCTGTTAGTATTTAATGGTTGAAAATATGAAATTAGAAAAATTATTTTCTATCTTGCACAGGAAGCAGCAGTTTCATGCCCCACAAGTACATGCATTTTTCTGCCTCTAGGTACCTAAAGGAATGAATAAAAATCCATTCAGGTAGCATGCTAAGATGAGAAGTGATAAGAGCTTGGGGTTCATGTGCTTTTCCCATGTATTCTGTTCTCTGTGTGTGCTCCTCAGGAGTGTGCCAGCGAAGGAGGAGAGTGCTGCAATACCTGCACCCTGACCGCGGGCTCCCAGTGCAGCAACGGGCTCTGCTGTCGGAAGTGCCGGGTAAGGGCAGTGACCTTCACTGCAGCAGCCTGCTGGGAATGCATCCGGGTGCCTGCAGGCACTACAGCACGTGTGTTTTCCCTTGCAGACCTTGGGATTACTCTTCTGAAAGCTTATCTTTTAAAAGTGGCTGAAATCTGATTTTTCTGAGGCTGTACTCTGTCTTTTAGGCTTGGCTTTTTGAGGCAGGGACTGTCATCAGATGCAGAGGTAAATTCAATCCTTCCAGTTTCAGGCAAGTTTGAATCAGGTTGAAGTTCTATGGGATCTCATTAGACATCCTTACTTAAAGGATAAATTAAGCATAAGGGTTTTGTTAGATGTCCTTGTTTTTTCACTATGAGAATGATGAGGCACTGGAACAAGTTGAGAAGCTGTGGATGCCCCATCCCTGGAAGTGATCAAGGCCAGGTTCAATGGGTCTTTGAGCAAGTGGAAGGTGTTCCTGCCCATGGCAGTGGTGTTGGAGCTAGATGATCTTTAAGGTCCCTCCCAACCCCAACCATTCTGCCATTCTGTGAACATGCATATCCTTATCCATGTGCCACTCCCAATGCCATATGTGTTGCTCTGGATTTGCCCCATGAGACTGAATGGGGAAATCATACCACAGAGTGTCTGAGGGAAGGATATATTAAGAACCACAAAAGCCAGCAGAATTACTGAGAAGGATTCATCTAAAAGACACCTGACTTCAGTTTCAATTTGGTTTGCCTGTGTCTCCTTATGTTTGGACTGAATGAAATCCCATTGAGTAAAGGGAATCAAGCCCTATGTAAACTGCAAGTTATTCTTCTTGACACATCAGTAAATAGTAAAAGGAGGTTTAACCAGATTGTGGCTGTAAGAGAGCCCTGCTAAATATGACTTCAAATAGTTGTTTATACTCATTTAGTAATAAAGATTATTAGTATTAATGTAGTTAAAACTGTGCGGTACTATATGTAATTTTTTTATCGTCTGTGCACATTTGAGAGCTTCATTTCCTTATTAATAATAACTGTGGACCATATTCTTGACTTTGTGCTCATCCTAATGTTAAAAATAGAAAAAGCACAGATTATGGTGGAACAGACCACATTTCCCTAAGCACATTCCTTTTCTTAATGTAATAATAATAAAAAAAAAATTAGAAGATTGCCTGTGTGGGTGAATTTTGCTCAAGAATCCAAGTCACATAGGCACCATATTTAAGACTATCAGAACAAAACAAAGCTTTTGTATACCTATCTTATTTTTGTGCAAATGAGAAAAGGGTTTATCTACTTACAGAGTGGCAAGGGTGAGTGAATGAACAGAAAAGTAGAATTTTGCAGAACATATATCCCTAGGAGCTGTTTATCAGGACAACTCAAAAATACTGTATATAATAGTTCCCACACTTGGGGTTAGCTTCCCCAGTAACATCCTGCCTTAAAGCAGGAGTGAAGGAGGGGTTGCAAGCAATACATGGGATTACACATCCCAGAATCCTGTAGTGTCTCTGACAAGGTTTTTTTCTGTCTGCATTTTTCCAGTGACTGGTAGAAAAAAGGACCTTAGGGCTGAGAAAGTACTATAGTCTAGTTCTTCCACTGATTTGTGCCCATTCACACCAGCTGTGGAGCTAGCAGTTTTCCCCCAAAAAAGTATGTGCATGCAGATCCAAAAAAAAAAAATCTCACAGGCCTGCAAAATGAACTGGGTATCACAGTCTTAAGAAGACTTTGAGTAAAAATAAGGAGTCTGTAATATGTTCATGATCAGAAACACTAAAATTGCCTCAAATGAGGTGTCTTCCTTCTTTTCCAGGTCTTGAGACTTAGCACATAATTCTTTAGCCAAAATGTCTATATTAGGTCACTGGTACACTTTTCATTGTTAAATATCCAGTCCCTTAGTAAATGGTGTCAAACTGTACAGAATTCAGTACATTTATTAATAGTTCCTGTTCTTCAACAACAATGGGGGATTAAAATAACCTAAGTGTTTATACATAGAGCTCTGTGGTGTTCTTCATCCCTAGAGAGAAGATCAGGATGACTCCTTCTGTTCTGTAAAGAAGAGTAAAATAGTCACAAAAAGGCACAGTGACCTGGTAGGATAATGCTGCCAGCCACTGCAGATTTTTTGGACACTGCCAGGGGTCCTCTGTCCCAGGAGGGACTTCTTCTCAGCCCCACAATCCAAGCCCTTGGGAGGGAGTGCCTCAGAGAGTGGTACCACTTGCACCAGTAAATGGCTTGAGTGGTCCAGCATACACACCAGGGAAAGGAGAGTCCTCCCACTTCAGTCAGCATGTGAATATTTCCCATTTTTTATTTTAGATAAAACTGTAAGGAAGCAATGCATTTAAGGCAAGATATAGAGAAACCAAGACACTAATTTTCTGTGGGTTTTTTTTCTAGTTTGAACCTAAAGGAGTTTTGTGTCGAGAAGCAGTGAATGATTGTGATATTGCAGAGAACTGCACGGGAAATTCCAGCCAGGTGATTTTTGTGTCTTCTATTCATGAGACAAAAAACCCCACCTGTAATCTCAAAATCACTATGAATGTTTTGTATAGTGTGGTGTATTAAAATGGTGTTAAATTTGTTGATGCTGAAAAAACCAGAATAATACTGAAATGGTTTTTCATATGACTTTTGTTGCATACTTTGCTTTCATGCTTATTTGATCTATGATCTATTACCTATTTTCTTTTTCTATAGTGTTCTCCTAATATCCATAAAATGGATGGATATTCATGTGATAACAGACAGGTAATTAGGACTTCAGTTAGTTTTACTTTCTTTCTGCTCTTATAGATTGCTTTTTATAGATTTTGTGTTAAGATTTTTGGAAGTCACCTGGGACAGTTCTGCTAACATTATGAGTTTTGGGTACTAGTCATATTTTGAATGAAAAGAAGATAGAATCACATATTAGTTGTCTCAGTATAAAGTATGTGACTAATCTTTATATTAAAGAAATACATATTTTGGAAAATCAAGTAATTTGAAATATTTTCTGTACTTTTTTCTTTCTTTCTAGGGTATTTGCTTTGGAGGAAGATGTAAAACCAGGGACCGGCAATGTAAATATATCTGGGGTGAAAGTAAGTGAATGTTTGTTTCTGTTTCTAAGTTGGTTGTAATACATGTGGCTTGAAAGACTATCTTAGCTAAGAAAAATTATGGAAGAGGCATACAGAGAACCATTGAAAACAGCTAGAACAGTATGTCTCTCCTTTTCTTCCCCCATCATTTTGTCTTTCCATCCTCCTTTCCACCTCTTTCTCTAGTGTTGGTTAACTTACTGGTGTTTATTCTGAAATCCAAAACTTTAATTCTCATTATATCTAGGGAGCCTATATGCATGTTCATTAGTTTATTTCAATGGCTTCTGGTCATTTTGACCATTAAACTCTCAGCAATCTGAGCAAAATTTAAAACAGTCCTGTGGTGCCATCACAGAGCTTTTAACCAAGAAGCGCACTGTGCAGAGTTTCATGGGCCACCTGCAGGTCATGGGAAACTGGGAAGCTCTGCTTGCTTTGATTGTGTATCCCCATTTCTCATGACAGGGCTTTTCAAAGTCATCATCTTAGAAGAGATTTGTTTCTGTTTTTAGAAGTGACGGCTGCTGACAGGTACTGCTATGAGAAGCTGAATATTGAGGGGACTGAGAAAGGAAACTGTGGAAGAGACAAGGACTCTTGGATACAATGCAATAAACAGTAAGTTGATCCATTTAGAAAGCTACTAGAATGAGGTTCATACCCCTGATCCAATTCTTCAGCTGGCATGAAGAGGCTCAAAAATCCTCTCTATGGATCAGACTTCCGGCCTTCTTCTGCAGACCTTTGTGCAAGAAATCCTGGAGGGAGCAGAGTGCTAAGAAGAGATGATCCCTGCCAAGAGAGCAACATCTGAGCTTGGGAGAGCTTGGACCAAAAGTGGTCCTAGTAATCAGTGAGAGTTAGCAGTGCAGAGGAGAGCAGCCTCTGGTTTCACATCTTGGTGTGGTGTTCACTTTTTATGCTGTGCCATTGCATTGCTAAGTTGTGTTCACTTTTCATGATATTGTAACTTTCCAAGTATATTCTTGCAAGTTCCTGCCTAAAGCAATTTTTCACATTTTGCGTATATGCAGTTGATTATGTCTGCCAATTTCTGAACCTTTCACCAGCCCTTATCAAACTGTTTTTTCAGATTTCTCCATTCTGTCCATGACATTTGATTTCTAGTTCTGCCTACAGGTGAACCAATGTTCTTTCTCAATTTTTAAACGCAGATTTGGTAACCTTACTTCTGTTGCATTACAAATTCATAAGTAAAAAAAATTCAATAATATGGGAGATGTCAGACCCTACTACTCTGTCAGTGCAAGTGTCTCCACACATGAATAGTGAGGTCTCTTCAGCAGTTGAATTAAACTTAATGTCTATAGTTTCCTTACATGTGTGTCCTATGAGAGTGTATTAAGAACAGTATCTACTGTTCTCCTCTGTGGACCACTTACTGTATCTTAATAGATCATTAAATCAGTTTGATGTGGTTTGTTCTTGACAACTCCCTGCTTGTTATTACTCAGGGATTTTTTAATAATGTATTATAAAAACAGAGTTTTCCCAATCTAACTTCCAAGGAGAAGAATTTTCTCAGGAAACAGCATCATTTATGGGAGATATTGTCAGTGGGAGAAAAGTGAGGAATAACAAATAGATTACCAAGAAAGTGGTCATATTTTTGGTTGTCCATTTTAATAGAATTTTATTTTTTTTGAGTATCTGTTTATTCTTTCAATGTAGGGATGTGCTTTGTGGATACCTTCTGTGCTCCAATATATCCAGCGTGCCCAGACTTGGAGAACTTGATGGTGAAATCACAACATCAATCTTGCACTATGGAAAAGTCTACAATTGCAGGTAATTGGAAGTCCTGAAAACAGAACAATCAATATCCATCTTGCATAGAAAAGCAGCTTTCTCATTCCTAAGTGGAGAAAAACTGTTTCCATTAACTTTTTTTCCCTATAAGCACATAACCATTATTTCAGTTCAACCTTTGTTAAGCTTCAGAAAATTAACTGCTGTGGTGCACTTTCATAGTCTCCTCAGTAGGTAATTTTGCCTGTAGAGACATAATGCTCTTCTCAGGCCCTGAGGTTTTACATTCTTTAATATTTGCAAAGTACTTCATGTACTCAAAATATTTCGACATATGCCTGCACTGCCAAAGTTAACTGGCAGCCTAATTCATTGCTATATTGTAGCTGAATTCTAATTATAGAATTATAGATGTGGTATGTTTTCATAGCTTCACACAACCGTAAGACAAAATGATGTCCTAACCAAGTAAACGGAGTTTTATCTAACTCCAGCTGTTTCACAGGAAACATGGTCCTTGTTTTCATGATAGCATTTGTTTGAGCTAGATATGCTGTTTGGGTTTGTCACATATTAGGCCCAGTGAGATTACTAAGCCAACGCTTATTCCAACCTGGTCCTGGGCATTGTGTAGCACAGAAATACAAGCAGTCCCATCTGAGCACAGCACAAATCTCCGAGGTTCCCTTGGTTGCCTTGCAGTGGTGGCCACGTGCGGCTGGATGAGGACACGGACCTGGGCTACGTGGAGAACGGGACGCCGTGCGGGCCCGACATGGTGTGCCTGGACCACCGCTGCCTGCCCGCCGAGGCCTTCAACTTCAGCACCTGCCCCGGCACCGCCGACAGCCAGATCTGCTCGGGACATGGCGTATGTTCTCACACCCTTCACCTTGTGCTGGCTCTGCCAGATCTGCTCGGGACATGGCGTATGTTCTCACACCCTTCACCTTGTGCTGGCTCAGCCAGATCTGCTCGGGACATGGCGTATGTTCTTACACCCTTCACCTTGTGCTGGCTCAGCCAGATCTGCTCGGGACATGGCGTATGTTCTCACACCCTTCACCTTGTGCTGGCTCTGCCAGATCTGCTCGGGACATGGCGTATGTTCTCACACCCTTCACCTTGTGCTGGCTCTGCTGAGTACCTGCCCTTGTGCAGTCTACTAGCTGGACCTTTAGGAAGCCAGCAGTGTGACTCTAGAAGTCATAAAACTGGAGGTTTTTGAAAAGGAAAAGGGAAGGGAGGCACATAAGTAAATACAACGCATTCCAGTCAAGGCATCTTAATCAATGAGTCATAGTATGTATTACTTTTACAGAAGTTTTATCAATCAATGTGCTTGCTATCACTTTAGCTAACTTGATTGATATTTCCTCAGGCAATGTGCTGGAGAAAATACAAAGGTTTTATGAACTGAGAAACTTGGGTCTCTGTTCTTTCAGAGACCTAGTCTTTCTAATTCCCTTTTTATTGCATAAATAGCCAAGAAGATTCATAAAAATCAAAGTAGTTGATGATGTTGGATTTTGTGAGCTGAGAGTCGCTTTACTCTGGAAAAGAGGGCAGTGAGCTGGCTCTTGGCTGGTTTCTCTGCTCAGTGTGCAGTCTGTGGCTTCGCTGTGGCCCTGGCAAGTCCCCTTGTCCTTCACACAGTTTGACACAATGTGCAGGGCCCTATGACAGACCTGAGATCAAAGAAGTTGTTCTCTCATAATATCTTTTGTCTTTTACACTGCATTAAAACTTCCTTATTTATCTGAAATAATGCACTTTATCATATTTAGAAAAAAAAAGTCATGAAGGTCAGTCTCCCAAAGTGATTATAAATGGTTCTTTTAAATATAGATTACATTAAAGTATGTATTGAATAAACATTACATTTATTTATATAAAATGTAATAGCACATTTAATGCATTTATATCTAACATAAAAAAGGAAGATTCCTATATATTAAAAATTATTTTGTGAAATTTTGTGAGCAGTAAAATCATGGCTTTATCACTGTACCTATACTTGAGGTATTAATTACGGGAATAGATTAATAATCTGATGTTTTTCTGAACTACACTTTTGACTGCAGGTTTGTAGCAATGAAATAAAGTGTGTCTGTGACCGATTCTGGGGAGGAGATGACTGCAGTTCTCGCATCAAAGACGATCTATTTTTTGATAAAGATGCCATCAATAAAGGTATGTTGTCATAATTTTTAACAACAACTGAAAATGCTTGGATTTGAGGAAAGTTCATTAAACAAAACTAGGTCTCCTACTCTTTGAGTTAGCACACAACATGCTGCAGCATCAGGAGCCTTGTTCCCCTCTCTTCCTCCCACAGCAGAAGCACTCAGTGTCTGTAAATGAAGCCTCAGCCAGTGCATCTTTGGGAACTGGTATCAGTGGGTCCAGTTCTACCATGTTTGTCCCAGTCATCTGAGTGGCCTTATTAGGCATATTGATAGATTAGGACAAGCAAAAGGTTACTGGGACATTCCACATCTAGATGGAAAGGTAATGCTTGACTTTTACATTTTTTGGCTGGAAGTTTTTATTAAGCTTTAGTCTTGCATACAAAATAAAGACATATTGTGGAAAAATGAGCTTGTAAATTTTGGTCATTAGAAATCCTTTTGGGGGAACATCTTCCAGAATCCTTCATTTGATAGTTTATTCAGCTGTGGAAGGGATCTGAGCAAAACCAAACAAGTTGTCCCTTTTATTCCATGGTAAGCATGTATTTGTTAGAGCAGGTTGTAAGGATATAATCTACAGCAGTTTAATATTGATAAAATTATCTGGTCTGGCATACCTGGCACAGGTTTTCCATATAACAAGCATTCAGTTAATGGAAACAGACACAGAGGACAAGGCTTGATTTACAAGTGATCTTTTTATGTCCATGCTATGCTTCAGGAGTGTATCATGGGTTACAATTAATCAGCCTAGTGAAAATTGTTCAAGCTGGTTTTTGAAAGATGGTGCATTTACTGGTTTTGTGTATTTTTCTCCTAAAATCATGTATATTTTTCATCTTTCTTGTGTTTCCAGGTGTGGTTAGCACAAATATAATAATAGGGGCTATTGCTGGTACCATTTTAGTGTTGGCTCTCGTTTTAGGAATAACTGGTTGGGGTTACAAGTAAGTACATTTTGTTCTTCTTTATAGAGTTTAAAAATATGTGTATTTAATCTAATAGCTGATTATGTTATGAAAAGAACAATTCAAAAAATCTAAAATATCCAAATTCAACAATGTTTTTACAGTAACATTTTTATTGTACTAACATTTCTCAAGCAATTTTTACATTTGTATGTGGTTTTAGAGAGCTTGATCCAAATTTGAAATTTATTTCTCATTTAGTAATTTCTTTTTTTTTAGATTATCAGATTATGATTTTACTGTATGTGACAAAAGGAATACAAGAATATGATCTGATTAATTTATAAATGTTTCCTCACGATGAAGTAAATATAGCAAGATTAGCTCTCCGTCAGTCAGTAAAGCATTTAACCATAGGCTTCCTTAAATAGATAATTATATTTAGTCAGCTTAACCTGAAATTAATTTTTTGGTAGGAAAGATCTGCAATTTGCAAATAAGGCTCAAGTTCTCTCCTGGTGTAGAGCTGTCAGCGCTCACTGAGAGGCAAAATGGATTATATTAGCCTGATTGGTCTTTTTCAGTTTTAATTATTTTGTGAATTTCTTATAAAAGCAGAGGGATGTATGTTTTTGCTTGTAGTAAAAAAAGATTCAAAGTACTGACTTTATCATCTGTGTTTGGATGGGGCTGTCTCTTGAAGTTGTTTGTCCCTAGGTCCTTGTGCTTGGAGGGCAGGGCAGGCTCAGCTGCAGGCAGTGCTGTGGCCGGGGCACAGCCCCAGTGCATTGGCATAACCAAGTGGCACAGCCCCTGCTGGTTTGCCAGACTGAGGCAGGCAGAGGGCAGCTCAGAAATACGTAAGGAAGAAGCATTTGGAATAAAAATCATGAAGATGAGGATAGTAGAAAAATGGGTTACACTGTCTTGGTATATCACCCTCAGCTTTTGGCAGTATCTGAAAATCTGGACTTTTATTTTGAGTAAAACTCTAAAAGTTAAGGGCTCATTTTGAGATCATGTTTAGCCAGTGGGATTAATTTTTTGAGGTTCAGGTTGAGTGCACCTCTCACTAGCAGCTTCACAGTGAGCAGGTTTAAACCCATCATGAGCTGCACCTTACATTCAGCGCTGACTAGCCATCAACACAATTACATTTTTCTTATTTATTCTCATGTAATATATTTGTAAATATGCTTATTTCAGAAACGATTTTGTAGAAATATTTTGAGCAAAAATTTCATTCTGTATACAGTGCTTTTCTTTTTACATTTTTTTGGTCTTACTGACCATATGTACTAATACTCATTCTTCTTCCTTTCTCTTCTTTTATATGGAAAGAAACTACAGAAGACAGAGGTATGTGATAAAAGTAGTGGAATATATCTTAGAAGTCTCTGAAAATAGCTTTACTTCTCTTTCACTCATTTACATGCTATAAAGAAACTATTGAGATTGGTTATCATATTTTAAATAATATATGAAATCAGTATTCTGTAATGCGTTACTTGAAATCCTGATTTCACTGGAGTCAGTAGCAAAAATAATGTTTTTTATACTTCTGCAACAGACTGTTTTATTTAGGAAAACAGGAGAATATTTCCAATAAGAAAGACTGAAAATCGACTATTAGAGATGAAAGTGTTCTTGGGAGGCTAAGAACTGAATAATTAATATTAACATGATGTTCAGGAGCCTTTTGAGAAAAATTAATTCCTGGAGCTTCTTTGCTGTTAAAAATACAATGCAATTAAATTGCTGTGTGGACAAAGAGCCCATTCTTTCCTGTCACCCTGTTCAATTGATTCATAGCTAAGGCACAGTACTGGCTTCAGCACAGGGCTGAGCTTTCACCATTTCAAGCTTGTGGCCAAAAATAAACCGTTTTCCTAGTGACTTGTGTTTGGCTCCTGGAAGACCACCTCCCTTTGATCAAGCATCTGCCTGGCAGATGGATCTTGTGGGAAGGAGTTGGCTCCTTCCTCTTCCAGTCCCCAACAGATAAGAGGATTTCTCAAATTCCCCTGTTTTCTGCCTGTATCGTTGCCTTCTGGTCCAAGCTGCTGCTTTGTTTGTTGCTGCTATCCATTGTGCTTGTTCTCCATTTCCCTTTGTGTAGTGCTTTCTATGCCAGGCTCAAAATATTTTTAAAAAGTGGAAAAGCACTGTCAAGTGCTGGTTGTGTGCTACAGGGTCAGATGGGCCACAGGTACAGTAACAGGAAAAAGGCAACGCTATTGAACTCAAGGCTTATGCAGAGGCTGGTGGGTAGGGAATGGCACCCAGCACAAGGAAGGCAGAATTGAAGGGCTTGGTGCTGCTCAGTGGAAACTGATGTCTCTATAAATGGAGGCTAACACGGCCATCAAGTGTCACTCTACTGTGGATGTTTCAGTATTAGCTGAGGACAGAGCAGACCAAACCTCATAACAGAGACAGGGTCCGCCCCATGTATGGTTGCACTGAAATATTAGCGAATGTAACTTCTTCAGATTTCTTCATCTCCAGAAATTACTTTATGGCCAGAGATCTGTGGGTATGCAGCCAGTCTGCAGCTGTGTCTGAGAGCACAGGCAGAGTGGAAACCAGTGTAGGCTGAGGCTTCTGAAGGTAATGGAGGACTCCATCATTTTAAAGATGAGGAAGATACTTAGTAACTAAATCTCCTTCATGCATAAAATGAAATTCTGTAGGCTGACTTCTAAATAGAATAATTTTGGATAAGTACAAGGAGTGCTCCATAAATGGAAAAAGATACCTACCAGATTGTCCAGACTGTCCCTTTTTTTTTTTAAAAAAAAAAAAAAGACTCCTTCAATAACAGTGAAAAGAAGCCAATATAATATTTTTGAGCATGACATAAGGATGATACTTGGTACTAATAAGCAAGTGAAACAAATAAATTGAAAGTGGTAAGTAGAGCCAATTAGCAAGGATTCTGCCAGCTGGGATAGTGCGACCTTAAAGGGCACAGCTACATGGGAGAAGTTATTTCTGATGGAATAGCAAGAGAGCAGTTTGCTGGAGGAACCCTGGGGAGCAGAGCTGTCCACACTGAGCCAACTCTGAACACATTTATGTGCCAGCTGAGGAATGGGACAAGAACTGAAACTCTAGAGGTGTTAGAAGATGGAGTGTGGAAGTACTGCATTGCATTAATGATTTATGTGCCATGTAGTTGTATACTTTACTTACTCCAGAAGCATTAGAAATCCAGATATGGAATGGAGACTTCCCAGTTTAGGTCTGTAGTTGGACACAATCTGAATGTGAATCAACCTGATAAATGAGCATCTTAATAGGGGCAGACTGTAGCAAAAACACAACTTGGAAAGTGTAAGGTTGAATAAGTACTGATGCTGCTGTTATGAAATAGTCAACTGTCAAAATAACTATTTGTACTTGGGAGGATTTTTAAACCTGGTGGAACTATAACTGGAATATTTGCATGGCAGGTATTCTCTGCTGGTGATGAATTCACCATCTGCAAGAACTTTGCATAACTTGATTAGAACTTTCTAATGCACAGATAGTTTTATGCACTGTAACTGAACTTCTAGTTCTGGAAAAGGATAAACTAATGTAATAGCTTTGTGTGTCTTAGCAGATTGAGTCTACTACTGTGGAAATCAGGAGTAGCTGAGAATCTCTGACACTGGTGTTAGTTCCCTTACACAGGAAATCAGTTAAAAAACTGGAGAGTTTTATCCTCCTGAGTTTAAACAGCTCAACAGGTTGCTACTCTTGAATTCAATCATGATCACAAAAGTTAAATGGGAAGCATCTACCTCAGAAGGAAAAAAGCATTCACTTTTCCTGAGCTCCTCTTTGATGCAGGCACGTATTCATCTTAGGCTCTGTACTGGTGCTGCACCTGAGGGTGCTTTTTGCAACCAGCTTGATGAGCTATTTGAAATATCTGGACTGGTTATCCAGTGTCTCAAGAATCATTAACAGTTCACTTTGAAAATTGTGATCAGAGTTAACTAGTGAAATGTTTCTTGTTTTCCCTTTCCAAAACCACATAATCTACTTTGCTGCACATAACAGAAGCGTGTGGGAGTTTTCTCTCAGATGGTTGAATTATTTATTAATAGACTTACTGTGTGTGGTTAACAGGTTTTCTCAAGGATTGCTATCCTTACCTCTTTCTTTTAAACTAATGTTCATGCATGTTTGTGTGTGTTCTGGTTCCTGTCATGTTTTCTGACTCTACAATGTTTATTACACTTCAGACAAATACCCCAGGGAGATTATGTAAAAAAGCCGGGAGAGGCCGACTCTTTTTATAGCGACATGCCTCCTGGAGTCAGCACAAACTCTGCATCTAGTTCTAAGAAGAGGTCTGCTTTTCTGTCGCACTTTCAGATTTCTACCTGTTCCATCACCCATTATTCCATTAGTCAGAACATTTCATTGTTTTGCAGCAGGTTTGACTCTTTCTTCTTTCTTTGTGGAATGTTTGAAATAACATCCTTTTTGCTTTGATTACTGATTTTTCTCCTGTGCCCTAGTTGCAAATTAGTATGATTAGGCCAGAATAAAAAAAATTTGCATTGTAAACCAATTTCTTTAGTAAAATTTTCATAATATCCCTGCTTGAGAATTGATTTCAAGTAGCTGCAATAATAATTGCTGGCTGAAAAAAAAATTAAATGAAATGCCAACAACTTTTTAAATCATAGTCATGTAATCAAAGAAAAGGAACATTGTCTTGCTTCAATAATAGTTATAAACATAAAATGTTAAATATAAATGTTATTTTTATATCTTTATTTGTCAGTGTCATTAATCCAGTGTGCTGACTTAGACTTCTGCTGTCTCATATTAGAGACGATAGTGATTGCATTTTATTCTACTTACTAGACTAGCACATGAAACGGTCACCAATTGTTATCTTAGAAAATAATTCTACAAAGACTTTCTGTCATTTTCTGCTTGCTGTCATTAGATTAGAGAGAATTAGATTTTGCCCTTGATCAGATTTCACAAATTCCATTATTGTTCCAAATAATGTTGCCTAAAAAATCCAACATTTTAAAAGGGAAGATTAATTTAAAAGCATTGAGAGCCATTTGTAATTGTTAAGATTATGATGCTCACTGTTCCTCTGCAGTTAAAGATTCTTTATATGAAAATCTCCAGCTAGCACTCTAAAACAATTTATGAGAGGCACTGTTTCCTAGAGGAACTGATAGTCATGAACTGCTTCACAGGAAAACTGCAATTCTCAGTTCTTGTCTCACTAAGCAGCCTGCAACTGTGCAGTTGATGAAGCCATTTTCTTTGCTATTATTTCAATGAAAGTAAAGAGAAATGTATGGAAGGGACACATATGTAGTGACCTTCGCTATTTTGGTATAGCAGCTTGGTCTTGTATACAACTTCATTCAGTGTGTTCTAATGATTGTGTTATTCGGAAAACTCCAGTAGTGATTACTTAATTATCTCTAATTTTTAAATTCAGCTTTTTAGATATGTGAGTTGTTTTTTTTTTTCAGGAAGCAAGCATTAATCTTAAATGATGCACTGTTTGTGTTGGAGAATCTTTTTAATTTGGTTAAAATTTTGAAAGAATGTCTTGGGAAAGCAAGTTTTCATAGCTTTGTCTATCAGGTTTAAACACCAGTTTAAAAAAGTTATTTTTAAAATACTGTAATTTAATGTGTTTCTTCCTTCATGCAGTATCTGTGTTTCTTTTCATACTTCATTTATTTCACATGTCTCTCTATTATTTGTTCCAAAAAGCTAATGGTTTCTAAGGTCTGTCTGTACTAGAGAGTTTTGTTGTTCCCACCACCAGTTCAGGTATGTTGTGCCACTGTCAAGTCTGGAAAAGTAAGTCTGACAAATATTCCATTAACATTGTGATGCAGCTGACATAGTCGTTCCATTTGAATTCCCAGAGTGCTACCTCCTACCTTCCAAGCTGGTTTAGATTTGCTCTGTGTGCTGATATGGATGGCATGTCCTGGGAGATGTTAGAGTGACTGGGCCATCAGCTGCCTGGGCTTCTCCATGCTGGAAAGCACTACAAAGTATTAGTTGGTATTCAGAGGATGTTCAAGGATTATGACATAACTTTATGATAACTCTTGCCATTATGAAATAGCAAACACCAAAACTATTATATAGCAAGACATTCCTGTACCTGAAAGAGACCTTGAGGAGGAGGAAATGTTTAAAAATCTGTCAATGGATCTGTTGTTTCTCAGACCTTTCATGATGTGATTCAGTTTGAATTACTGAAACCCTGGGCTTACTTCAGTGTGGCTGTGATTAGTCTGAGCTTCTGGAAACTGAAGAGCATCTCTCAGATGCCTCCAAGGAAAGCAGAGACTGGAAAATGCGAGTATCCAGACTTAAAAACTACAAAAATAGTTCCTTTAAGCAAGACTTTGTAATAAGTTAGCCACCTATTATGAATTTTTCGACTTCCTCTTCTCTTTTGAGTCTAATGGCAAACAGCTGAGAAGCAGCTCTAGTTCAACAAGAGGCAGCCTGTTGCAAAACCTCATGTTGGACATTGCCACATACTGCCTCTTAGAGGGAATAGACATCTCTGCCTCTTAGAGGGAATACAAGAGGAAAGAAAAAAACAGTTTGTGCCAAGCACCTAGATAAAAAGACTATTTTTGGCTTTGAGTTTAACATTAGAAGTATATACTGCAGGAACTGGCTGATAAAATGTAAACGTTCAAAATTAGCAAAAACGAGGCAGAGTTACCTCTCCCCCGGCACTACCAGTTCTGGGTGGGAGGATGTTTGTCACAAACTCCTGAGCCCCTGAGACTGATAGCAGAGGGGTGAGGGAAGCTGGCCTGGCTTTCCTGCAGCAGCATAAGGAGGTAGTGGGCAGCCTGCAGGCGGGATGTGCTTGACTGTGAGATGAAAAAGCCTTGAAATGAGCACAGTTGTAAGAGCATCTTCCATCTAGGAACTGAGGCAGAGCTGTAAATCCAAAGGAAATCTGGTGTGCGCCGCTGTTTGTGCATTCCACAGCAGACAAGAGAGAAAGCAGTGCCAATGCCTGGCTCTTGAACGTGGGCACATGGAACCACTGCAGGGACAGCTGCAAGGTGTAACTGCAGGGTTTAATCAGAAATCCTGGATGCTCTGCTAGTGCAGACAGACCTTAGGCTATGTTGTGTCACTGGCCTCGGGAATGTGACCAAACTGCTGAGCTAACATTGATGTGAGACAATACCCTTAACAATAACCGCATCTGAGCCCTCCTATTCCAGGTCAAATGGATTATCTCATTCCTGGAGTGAAAGGATCCCAGACACAAAACATATTTCAGACATTTGTGAAAATGGGAGGCCTAGGAGTAATTCTTGGCAAGGTAAGTGTGAACCATTGTGCTGGCCACAGTGGAAACCAGCCTCTGGACCATTGCTGCTGTGCTCAAAGTTTAGCTGATCTTAGGACAGCAGCATGACTCCTTAAAATGGTGCTAATTGTTATTAACTTGGAATTAGGATTTAGCAGCACCCTACATAAGTGCCTTTTTTGCACAGTGCTTTGTTACAAAGAAATTACATTTAATTTCTCCCTCCAGTGTGAGCTAACGTGAAAAAGAGAAAGAGATCTATTTGCTATTGCCAGCTTCCATGATTTTATCAGGCAGCGTTTAGTGTTTTTCTTGAAGTGTAGTGATTTTGTCAAATAACAGCTGATATAAAGGATTTTTTTGCTCTGCACAGTTGCACAAAAAGTAGAGAAAGGTAACCTAAGTGTCTGAGGTAAATCAAGAGGAACAGACTTGTGAAATTTAAATTGTTAAAGGTAGCAACTCTTTTGCTATAGATGGAAAAAGAATATAAAATTTGGCATGGGGCAGGTGAGTTTCAAGTTGTTTTACCGTCTTTGTCCTTTGATTTCTTTCAGGTAATATAGGAGGAAACAGAAAGAAAGTCAGAGGCAAAAGATTTAGGCCACGGTCTAATTCAACTGAGTAAGTCTGAATTTAAAAAAGCAAAGCCAAAAAGTAGAGTTTTATTTGTGTTTTGTAGATGGAAATTAAGAGTACTGAAAAGTAGACAGCTGCATTTTTGCTCTGTGGCCCATTCTGATTGCTGATTGATAATCTGGTAAATGGTTTGGCTAATGTATTTCAACCTCTTTTTATGTATTCTTTAAAAATTAACTATTAATTTTCTTTTTTTATGTAGGCTTCCTCACAGTCGTTCCCATAGCAATTCCCAATGATGGTGGCAGCCTGCACCATCACTGCAGGCTTTTGTCTACAGTAAACTGCCATTGCTGAGTGTATCCTGGTTCAATACTGAGTTTCTCATAACCTCACTGTTTCCTACTCTTGTCTTCATCTTGGTTTGGGCCATTACAGAGTTAGAGATTTGTATCTCTGCATACCTTCCTTGAGATTTAAGGGAGGTATCTCTCTGCTTTGAGAGTACCATGAAGTTTGCCATTGTAAGCCTGAAACAGCCAGTCTTGAGTAAGCCCTGTGATAAATGGGTAATTAAAATCTTTATTTAGTGACTGACCCCCAGACTTTTCCACTATGGCTTAGAGTTGCTGGCTTATTGATTTATGGGTTACATTTTCTGAAAGCCCATGTGTGCAGTGCTCCCCACATGGAAAGAGCCTTTCTTAGGTACTGAAGCCTGTTGGTTCAGGCCCCTCTTGTGAATGAATGGTGAATGGCTGGAAACCTGGGCTTGTCAAAAGCACTGGCCTGTTCTTACAGCACTTACACCCCACATGAATGGCCCCTTTTTTGATCATGATGGCAGTGACAGCGTCCTTCCCCATATCATGACTACTAACTTTGCACCTTGATGGGCAAATGGGCTTGATACCAACCCTACTGGAAGCTAATAATGCTAACTGCTCTCTGGGCCCCATTTTCTTTGGCTTGGGGGATTTTTAGTTTGTTCTGAAACTTTTCTTTCACCTACAGTGCACTGTCTTGAGGTGAGTAGGCTCAGAAAGGGTTCATAGAGAAAACCTTATGTTACAAATTACAGAAATAATACTTCGATGCACTTTGCAATAATAACATTGCATGGTCAAAATGGCATCATGGAATCAGAAATTTTAGCCCTTGGAGGAGTTTATCTCAAGAGTCTCTGTGCTCTTTGTGGTGATAAACTGAAATGTTATTTTGCTCATTTTTTTTCCTCCTTGCATGAGATAGTTTGATAAAATCAAAATTAGTCTGGCCAAACTGCCAAAAATACAAATGAGATTTGCTCTGAGAACTTTGGAGCATTAGATAAGCAGGCAGACAAAGATATTGTGAGTTGGAAATCTTTTTCCCTGTATATTTGTTTCTCTTTTAAAGGTATCCCTGAATTTCCACCTAATTCTCTGCTTTCCTTCTTGCTGCTTGTTATGGTGGTCTCTCAACCCAGCAGCAGCCCTGATGCTACAGGGAGGAGGCTTGTACTTCCCAAGGGCCATGCAGCAACCTTTCAGGGATGAAGCACAGTGTGTGTGTTCCTGGGAGAGGCTGCCAGGCAGGAAAATCCTCTTTCTCCTGATCGGGTCAATCCTGGACTGCACAGGCCTGAATGGCTTGTGTGAGTCTCCTTGGCTGTCCTGTCACCAGCTGGAGAGAGAGCTCCCACTGAATGATCCACATGCTGTGTCAGTTCAGTGGGGAATTGAGAGAGCTGCCGAGGGCTGCTAGAGGGCAATTATCTCTCTGGTTAGAGGGACAGCTTGTTTTGCAAAGAGAGAAAATGGACCGAGAATAATCTAACTGTGACCAGCGTTTAGTCATTTAGAAAAAAAACAAAAAGGCAGCACCAGCTGCTTTGAGGGTGCTGCAGGATACATGGAGGATTTTCCCAGACCAGTTTAGCTTTCTACCTTGTCTGGGAAATACAGAATAATATTGAAATGTGTTATGAAGCAATATTTAGAAAGTCCACCCATGTGGCCCTTAGGAGCATACTTGTTGAGATGCAAGAAAAAGCATAACAGTGTTGCTCTCCTGTAATTAGCAGACTGTAGTAAATCATTATAAAATTGGGTTTATTAATGCCATAACTTGTGCAGAATTCAATTTTTTTTTAAGCAGGAACATACTAGTGTGGTTGCCTACAAAGATACTTGTATGCATCAGCCTGCAGTAACTGCACGCATTATGCACAGGGTTTTTTTTGTATAAAGCCAAGCATCAAATAGAATTGTGCCATTAATAATTTAAGCAAAATTTCTTAAGGACTGAGCAAGGTTTGAAGTGTGAACCCCTCATGAACACAACAAGGAGTTGCAAACACTTTGGTCAGCTCCTGAAAAAAGTCCTGCTCGCATCCTTGTGTGACCCTTGGATCTAACATACATGAACAAGGCTTATGCTAAGCATAGAGCTCTGAGGAGACTGTTAAAGATATTTTGGGACATTTTTAATTGTTTCTGGATGCTTTATAACAAAATAATTATTCTTTACTAAAGGCAGATGGTTCATTACATGTGGAAGGAATGCCAACAGGCCAAATGCTTTTTCAGAAACATGGCTGATGAAATGGCCTGATAAATAGTTCTCTATTAAAATCAATTAGAATTATCCAGCAATGATGAGAGGTTTCTGAATAAGTCGACAGCTTAATTGGGAGCTTGTGTTAAAACAGGTCCCAGGAACAGATAGCAATTCAGACCTTTGTTAATTTGCACTGTTTTTCCTATAAGCATTTGTCTTCCTCATTGTTATAACTGATACGAACGTCGTTGGTTTAGACTTTCTATTATATATTGTCTTTTTGCAGCCGGGTAACCCATGCATCTGAGTCTGGGCTTTCTCTCGCCCACCAAATCCCTGCCCAAGGCATAAGCCCAGGGGGTTCCGACCACCCCCAAACAGGGAGTCGGGATCACAGGTCAGTCTCACCTGCCCCTGCATTCTGGGCTGCCATTTTATCCCGTGACAAGTCCCTTCCCTAGTATCCGATAGTTTCACTGTGGCCAAACACCGTGACTGCTTGGAGGTGCTCCTGCTGACGCAGCGCTAGCTACCCTTCCTCCTCGCCAGCCTGAGGAGTACGAGTACCCTTGGGCCCAGGTCTTTGCCTTGTTGCATGTTGTGCTGCGAGCCAAATCGAGCTGTCGGTCTAGCTCTAGGCTTATGCGTAAGGACACCTTGTTTCAAAGCAGAATTTCTCACTCAAAGGAAATGTGGATTCTGGCCATTACTAATGAACACGTGGCCAGAAATATCAGCCTGAGGGTTTTCCAATGGTATCATGTAGTGTTCGGCAGTAGCTTGAGTTTAACCTTTTTGTAACAGATGGATTGAGGTGGTGAATGATGGTCTGTAATACACTCAGACCCAGGAAACCCTGCAACATGGTTGTGCAACAATTGCATGCTTTGATAGCACCTTACACTGTTTTCTAATACAGGAAGCCAGACTGGGAGTGTTTCATGGTTACCAAAAGACCCTTTCAAATGAAAAAACACGAGTTTAAAGTATTGCAGCGAGCACAAGAAAATGTACAATTAAAGCTAAAGCAGAAGTTTATTAGTTCCTGGTGACACTGGCATCAGCCTGTAGCTTCATTTGTGGTTCATCTGTTTTGCTGCACTGCTGCTTTTGACGTTTTCTTTCTCTAAGACAACAAGCTGGAAAGCATAAAGCACTCCCTATTCCTGATAAATAAGCGAGCTGAGGAAGCTACTTAGAAGCACTTGTGGCTGAGGGCGAAAACTTTCTGAGAGCTGTGGCTGTGCTTGCGCAGGGTGGGGAGGAGACGTTCCAGAGCAAAAAAGGAGCAAAAGAAGTTGAAAAAGTGCTGCTGCTTTTGTTGTCATCGTTGTTTGAAATATGGAGGGGGTTGAGTGACATGATTTGGCCCAACTTTTATTCATCTGAGCAATTCCTTGGAAGGCCTGTTCCCATGTGTGAGGTCACTGGAGTCACTCCCATAAATAAGGGTGGCAAGAACTGGACCAGGAGTATCAAAAATAACTTAAAGAGAAATTTTCTTTCCCATTTTCCTTGGTTAAAATTTGTTTCCTATTTCATTGCGCTAGTTTCTATTGTATAAAGATGGTGATCACAAATAATCATTTGATTGTTGCCATTCATATGTAA
The DNA here is from genome assembly GCA_013400855.1 of Buphagus erythrorhynchus. Classification (NCBI taxonomy): domain Eukaryota; kingdom Metazoa; phylum Chordata; class Aves; order Passeriformes; family Sturnidae; genus Buphagus; species Buphagus erythrorhynchus. Next base: position 17,594 of record VZTT01020014.1, on the reverse strand, counting down.
GAAGAACAAACTTTAAATTGGTCCAGGCAGACTCCTATTTTCTGCATCGCCCTTTTTTATTAACGTGACAGAGGGGGAGGAATTTGCTTATCTTGTGATTGGGAAAAATCTGTTACAAAAAAGTTTTCTGTAGAGTTTGTAATTTGTTGTCAGATAATTAAACATCATCTTTATTTCATAATTTTCATGCAACTAATATGAGTATACAACTCAGACTTTTTTCCCTAAAAAATGTTGTTTTGGTGTCGATATTGCTTCTGTAAAATGTGAGATAACTCTGCAACCCACCTCCATTAAAGCCAAACTAAATGAACATTGAAAAATCAGAGGGTGGTTTGCCTGTAAGTGTAAAAATTGTCACTATAGTGGCAAAAAAATTCAAACCTTTTAACAAAATAAGGCTGAAATTCATTCCTGTAAAAAGGGTCAAGTCCAACATTCTATACTCCTTTAGCCATTATTTTGCAATTTATCCAGATGGGTGAAAAGTGTGTCTTTGGCAAGCAAACTTATGATTGAAGCCAAAATGCCCCTTCATCCTTATTTTGAGATCATGAGGGAATTCGAACCATGAGCTTAATGCTGGCCCTCTGCATAGGAGTGAATTTTACCCTTACAACATTAAATGAATGATGTATCCCAAAGAGTTTCCAGATCAATCAAACATATGAGTCTTGTTGTAGGTCAGATTTTCTCATGCAGTTGTACACGTTGCCTAGTCCTCACCCAAATCCATACTGATTTATTTGCCATATTCACTTACATTTTGGGGATGAAGACATCCTTGCTAAGCTTGTGCTGTGTGTTCTCAGATTTTCTATTCTTGTTCTTCTGCTTTCTCTGTTCCTTCCATTGCTTTCTGCAGGTATTTAAACCCATGGTTCAAAAGAGAATATAATGTAGCTAAGTGGGTAGAAGATGTGAATAAAAACACAGAAGGACCATACTTTAGGTATTTTGTAAATTAATTCTATAATTCTCATTTTTTAGAGCTGTTCCAGCATATACAAGTATCTTGGGACTCCTACCTTGTATAAATCAATACAAGTTACTTAGGTGCAAAGGGCCCCTCTTCTTTTGCTGCATTTTGATGTCTGTTTTTGGCTTCATGTGCAATTTACAATTCTTTTTCTGAATGTTTTAATGAAGCCATTGAAAAGGGTGTGTGTAGTGCATGCGTTCCCACCATCATCTATAGCTTGTAGTAGCTTTGTCATCATTTTATGCCAAATAGTGTTTTATGGGCATGAGACATATTTATCACTAATAAAGCAGTTTTAACTTAAATAGAAGGTTAATTTACTGAAGCAAGTGGTTTCATAACACATTGACTCTACCTCTTGTCTTATATAGTGCATACTAAAATTTATATGAAAAAAGAATAAAAAGTAGTGGTATTTTACCCTCAGCCTACAATGAAATAATTTATATATTGTAATTGGAAAACTAAATGTATGAGAATATACTCTGTGCTCTAATTGTCAAACTGCTAATTAATCTGTTACAAGTGAGGTAGGGTTCAACCAAAAATATCACTTGTTTTTGAAAGGGAAAAGTGTGCATTATCTGATACATTCCAAGTTACAGAGAAAAAGCATGAGGCTGGGCCCCTGTTGGACATGAATCAAGAGACTGAGAATGTTGCAGTAGATTCTCAAAAGACACAGTCCCACAGCTGAGACAGATCTCTGCATCAGCTGAAAAAATGACTCAGCATAGGAGAGAATGGAAGACAATTTATGACAAATAACATAAAGCATGAGCAAAATCCATGAAGCTGTAAGCTGACATATCAAGAATGAAGATAGTTACAGAAACAAAAATCAAAATAATAAGCAAAATTTTCAGTCAAAACAGTGAAGGATGGTAAGAACAAGAAAATAGAGTCTTTATAATTTTGCTACACAAATAGACCTAATAATGGTGCAATAGGGCAGAAACATACACTGAATGTGTGCATTTGTGAAAAAAATATTTTGGGAGTCATATCACAAGGTACTAATGAAACACTCTTATTCCAATAGTAACACTACCAGACATTAAATGGCAGGATAGGAATTTAGTCATTTTTAGAACAAAAATGTCCCTAAGTCTTAAAACACCATAAAATTGTTACTTTTAAAAACCATTCCTGATTGTTTCCAATACCTCATAAATCACCGACACAGTAAGCTGCAGAAAAGGTTTCCAGAGAACAAATAGGAAAAATGAGTAAACGTTAGCCTGCCAGCCCTGATCTTGGTCCTGAAAAGGGAGAGGAGATCCCCGATGCAAGAATCCAAAGTTTACAGGAGGTTGCTGGGGTTGTGCCAGTTGGTATCAGACAGGTCTCTTGGTACTTGGACATTCCAGCAGGGAGTATTGTGAATATGGTTTCCCTGTGCTGGGATACAGGATCCAGTTCTGGTGTCTGCAGTTCAGCAACCATGTTCTAGAACTGGGGAGATTTAAGCCCAGAAAAACCACAGGAAGGACTGCAGAGCCTCAGGCTATCCAGTTTAATGGAGCAGCTGAACACTACCTGATCATGAAGTCTGCATCACTGCATATGGAGCAAAATCTCTCCATGGGTGTGGGAGGTGCTTTAGATTAGCAAATTAAGACTGATTATGACCAAAAGGCACTGGAAGCTGAAGTTAGGCAAACTCACATAAGAAGTGAGGCGTATTTTATTACCAAAACTTTTTCTAAAAATAGCCTATTGACCTTTATTATTCAGGCAAGGTCAAGAATTGCCCACCATAACATAACCCCATAGCTGTCTTTCAGGGTTTTTGTATCAGAAGTCCTGTGGTAGCCATAAACAAAGACATGGACGGAATATGAAGATAGCACTATTTTAAAATAGGTTACTTTAAATGGTTTAGTTAAACAGGTTTAAAAATCTGTTTGCATACTCATAATTTGGTTTTCATTCTTTAATATCAGTATATTTTTATTTAGTAATGAGATTAAATTGATGGGAGTGTACCCTGCCCCTGAGGGTATTCAGCTGTTGCACTGAATGAGTCACATTTCTAATTGTGTTTGAGATAAACCAAGCTTTTTTGGCATGTAGATAAGGATTAAGTTGACCCATGTGAGTTTTAAAGGTTATATATCAGCAGAGATACACATAAATCAAATTTTTTGCACCATAGAAGCTTACTAATCACTGCCTGCAGCAGTTACCTTTAGAAACCAGAGAGCAACTAGAATAAATTTAGAAATCTGTATTGTCCTAATTAAATGAGGTAATCATGGGGAAGTATTCTGCAGACACATTATGGAAGGCAAAAGATCAGATCTCTTGAGATGATTTGCTGTGGACTTACAAGAGGTTGAACTAACAGTTTCTCCACAAAAATCAGGGACAATTTTGCTTAATGATAGCATGGACAGGAAAAGACTGTTCTTAAGAATGGTGTGTCAGAACATCTTGTGGCTGGGTTTTGAGCCTGGGCCTGTGAAGTGATTCACAAACAGAATGAAACAGATCTTACTTGATAAACTAGAAAGTCAGGCTGAAGTCAGACTGTCCAGCTGGTACTATATTTTATGAGTCAGAGTCCCAGGATAAGACATTTACACCAGATATTTAGCTGAGTAATATTCATGTTGCTAATCATCTCTGATTTCTCCGTTCTTTTAAATGTGTCCTAAAAGTAATGTGCTGTTTTGCTTGTTTCCCTGTAGTTTCAGGAATAATATGCTGATGACTGGTGCTGTTTTAGGAAGAGTTGAAATAGAATGAGGAAAAATGACAAAAACACTTGCTAGGAATGTTGCAGATTTTCAGAAAATAGAGATATTAGTCATCACCAAGATTTTCTCCATCTACTTAAAAAGCCCTGTATAAATAATTTGTCTCTCTAACACATGATTCCCTACTAAATTTTTTTCTAGTCTACAAGTCTGATGGGTATTTCTATATAATTACTTTTTATTA